>CANNZV010003852.1:0-52899 GCA_947561585.1 Caprella mutica | reverse complement strand
CCTTCGAATTGACTCTTCGGGTTACAAGAAGAAGAAGACACATAACTTGCCTAGATGGAAGAAAAAGACACTTAACTTGCCTGGATGGAAGAAAAAGACACTTAACTCGCCTAGATGGAAGAAAAAGACACTTAACTTGCCTAGATGTAAGAAAAAGACACTTAACTTGCCTAAATGTAAGAAAAAGACACTTAACTTGCCTAGATGTAAGAAAAAGACACTTAACTTGCCTGGATGGAAGAAAAAGACACTTAACTCGCCTAGATGGAAGAAAAAGACACTTAACTTGCCTAGATGTAAGAAAAAGACACTTAACTTGCCTAGATGTAAGAAAAAGACACTTAACTTGCCTAGATGTAAGAAAAAGACACTTAACTTGCCTAGATGGAAGAAAAAGACACTTAACTTGCCTAGATGGAAGAAAAAGACACTTAACTTGCCGACATGGAAGATTGGCGCCAATGTGATTATTTATGAAGATAAATAACTACGTAAAATAATAACTAAGTAGTAATAATAAAGAGTAATAAAAACGTATTGATACGTTGCGTAGTAATATACGTAGCTAGTAATGAATTGCGTCGTAGTGAATTGTGTAGTACTGCGTTTGCGTACACAACAATTACGTAATTCAAAAATAATATTACATTTCTGGGGTATGCTCTGAATTATCGGATGGTTCCACTTTTTCAATAAAATATGAAAAAAGAGTTACTTATAATAATGAGTTAAATTACTGCATAATTTTTCAAATGATCGTAAATTTGAACCTGTTTGATAACTGTGATTTTACACTACACTGTAGTACCTAGATTGAAATTAAAATACGGTTATAGAAAATTACATCAGGTCTCCATTTCATTTTCTGTTACCAAACCAAAGTTTTCTCTGTGGGTATGAATGTAGGAAATGAAATTATTATCAATGTCAATATTTATTTCAAAAAATAATTTAAACATAAATTTCAGAGGTTATGTTAACCGCATACAATCCGGTCCAATATATATTTTTATATGCTTTTTAAGTTCTTAAGGGGACTGTCTCACTTTTTTACTTTTTTTTTGTTAGAAGATATGGTTGATTTTCTCAGACTTGATTATACTATAAAAATTGTCAATTTTTTACCTTAGAATTTTTTCAAGTCCCCCCCCCTCCCACCTCGAAAAACCGCAAAATTTAGACTTTTTAAAATCCCTACTCCTTCCTCATTTTTTGGCTTAGAGACATCTGGTTAATTTCATTTTGTTCAGAATTCTGCACTTCACAATAGTACGATCCATTCCATCGAATTAGCATCCTCAAAAAGAAAATAATAATAAAAATTAAAAAATGTTCGATTATTCATGAGAAATAGCATACAAACTGATCGTACTTTTGTAGACAACAGAATTATGAATAAAAAAAAAGCATGTTTATAAGTCAAAAATTGAAGATGGAGTAGGCTTTAGATGTTGAAAAATGAAAAGTGTTCAGAACGGCCAATTTTCGATTTCATTTTTTTTTAATTCTCATGATTATTTTTTATAACAGCAGTACTATATTGATTACAAGAAGATTACTAGAAACAAACAAATACTACTTCATAACATTCCTTTTTTGTTATTTTTGCTTCCTCCAGTACTCCCCTCCTTTCCCCTCTCCCCTACTTCTTTCCCCTCCCCTTTTTGAGGCACTTGCAGACAATTTTCATACCTAATTATTTTACACATGATTTGAGACATTTTAAGGTGTCTTTTTATGCAAATTTTTTTTTGTGTAAAATTATTTCAAATTTCGGTGAGACACTCCCCTTAATACTCTGTGTGATACAATGGTACGAATCAATAATCTGATGCTGAAAGAAAAAGATTGTACACTCTTTGTTTTGCTTTCTAATTCAATTTCTACAAAAAAACAATGCCTTTTGTTCTTTGTTTAAGATATATTAAATTATTTCCTGAAGTATATAAAAGTTTCTATAATAATTTTCTCCAATTATATACCATTAATTTTATTTACATTTAATAGGGTGACAGACGTCTCGTCGACAGTACGATTCGTCGACAACATGTTTCATCGACAGGACGTTTCGTTAACAAATTTTCATAAAGGGAATATAAACACACTCAAATGTAACAGAACATGTATTTTAATAGAATAATATATCAAACTAAATTACGTGCACTCGGTAGAGCTCATACCTTCGCTGCCACTTATCCGTTCTTTTACCAAAATCTGATAAACTGGTGATTAGATAGTGACCAATCGACCCATCAAATTTCAGACAATTTGGTTGAAAACTTTTGAGCTATTGAGATATAAATGGCTTTGACCTTGATCTTTGACCTTTGGTCCGATCACTCCCAAAATCTAACAAAATAGTTCGTATATATTGACCAATCGTCCCACCAAGTTTCATGCAATAGGGTGCAATACTTTTTGAGTTATAAATGACTATGACCTTGACCTTTGACCGGGTCAATCAAAAAATTCTAGCAGCAGGTCACTGGACATTGACCAATCGTTTCACTAAATTTCAGGCAACTTGGATGAACACTTTTTCAGTTATGAGAATAACAAGATGATAAATAAATATATAAATAAATACCGTCTATAATATAACCTTTCTGCATTCTACGACGGTGAAGATCAAATTACATAATAGAATAATTGTAAGAAGGAAATCAATTGAATATATTTCAATCGTTATTCTACTTAAATACTGAACCAGAACTACTCAGAAATTACAAATTATTTTAAAGTAATTTAAAAAATGTATATGGGAGACAACTGACAACTGAAGTACTAAATCCACACACAAAGAACATTCTTAAATTTGATTCTTTGTTTATAAGAATATAATAATGATAAAATAGTTCTACAATAGTATATAATGAACTTAAATTTTTCTTTGAGCACGTAGAGGATTTTTGATATTTATTCTCACATGTTTAAATTAGAAAATAGGATACCGTTCGATAACTCCGAAGTTTTTCTAATTGAAGCCATATATTTGATCAAAGAATCACTTTTCGGGAAAACAATAACCTAAAATAACGATAAGCATTCAACGGCGAGTGTTTTTATTAAAATCTTGCCATTTAATCTAAGAATAAAACCCAATTACCGAACTCTCGTAGAAGTCGATTTACTAACTGAAAATTACATGCAATAACAAATCAGACAATATAAATCTTATTATTATGAAACGTAAATTATTGAAAGGAAATTGTTTTAATTTGACCATAGAGTATGAAATCACTTAAAAATAATTTGTTATAATCGAGTAATTTTTGTTTAGTATTAACCCTAATGAGTTTTACTATCAGAATCAACGGGAAGGTTTGACTATGGATAAAAAAAAAACACATGTCTCATTTATAAAACTACGGTACTGTATTTTTTACAAGTTGTTAGTATATCTACTAAACTAATGTGTAAAAATATCGAATTTATAAGGAGAAATAAATACATGGGTATAAAAGACATTGACAACTCAGTGAGCTGAACTGTGATTGGGTGGAGTGTGAACCAATCACAGCTTGCGCATGTGTCTCTACTCCATAAAAACGTGGACAAATTCTAGCGTATTGGCTAACCAAACTGTAATTCTATGTTGCCACACGTCACCAAAGTACATTGAATTCCTTAATTTACGTGATTTACGCTGATATACGCCGATACATAAATATTTTCAACTTTTAAATACAAAAATATAGTTGGTATTTGTGTAGGAACAAAGTCGAGAAAGGCCAGTAAATTTAAAGGAATGACGTAGAAGATATAAAGTAATTTAAGAAAGATGTGCCTAGAAAACCCACGTCAAACTCATTAGGGTTAAAGTAGAAAAACGACTTAAATTTATTTAATAGTTTTCCTCCTTACCATTATTCTATTTTTTAATTTGATCGTTTGATATACCATTCTGTTAAAGTATATGTTTTGTAACATTTTAGTGGGTTAATATTCCCTTTAAGAAAATGTGTCGATGAAACGTCATGTCGACGAAACGTCCTGTCGACAAAATGTCTGCCGTAGAAACGTCTGCGCCGTGCAAACCCTTTAATTTACATTAAATTTGAATATTTAATATCTAATTATATATGCCTACCTTGCTGGCATTCAAGAAAAACGGTGTGCATTCTTTCTTACGAACTGAAAGTTAGCAATTCGGAAGGAAAAAAGATGCTTTGTACAATTTTGATTATAGAAAATTTCAAAATCATAAAAAAATAAAAATCTGATATTAAATTAGATGGGATTTGTAGCAAACTGATGGGAAACCTCATAGAGTAAAGCAATAAGAAATTTCTTGGCGGGAACGTTTAAAGTTATTTTTGGATTCGATATTTATAATGGCAAAAATCTATTAATCATCAGGTAAACGTTGAGAAGACTTATGATTAGATTTCTTTTTCGAAAACTCAAATAATGAAATACCTTCAACATCGAGTTCAAATTACCACTAAAAAATATGGATATTTCATTGAGTATAAATAATTTCAATCTAGCTATAAAAATATCACTGATATTTTAAGCTACGAAGGATAGTGCTAGGGTTATGCTCTTCTACTTAGATGACTTAGAATTTTGACATTGTTAATTAGATAATCTCTTCATTTTCCTCTACCATCCATGGTTGTAAATACCGAGACTCGTCTCTATTCACCTGACCAGCTGTATTTACGGAGTAGCTTTTATGCATTTAAGAGTTTTCTCACCGACTGGTGGTATTTGCCTTTTGTTAATAGAGCCATTTTCCTTTCTGACTGCTACTTCAAAGTCTCTTGTAATATTAATGCCATACTGGTCTCTTAAATAGAGTATATTAACTGGAAGAGAATCAAGTGGTCAACAAAATAGGGTATATTTAAAGTTATCGAACAGTTCTATATTAGGGATCACTTTATGAGAAAAACTTTAATTTTTAAGTTTATTTTTTGGTGAATAAGATGATTAATAATATATAATTTTACTCTCATATGATCGAAAATGTGGAACCGTTCGTTAATTCAGTCCTTATTCCAGTTCACAGGAACTTTTAGAATTTTGTAATTAAATTGTTATTCATAATTTTAATGGTTCCCCAGCTACACTCTATTTATTAAAACTAAAGTTACTGATTATAAAACTACAAGCCATTTTATTATTTTGGTTCTATATATTTATTTGTATATGTAATTTAAGTTACTCGTATGATTTTTCCTCTTCCCTCCGAATTTCAAAAGTAAAAAAATGAAGTGGTTCTTCCAACAAATTCGAAACAATAATCAAGTTGATAGATATTATAAATGGCTGCCTATACTGTTACCTAAATATCATTACCCTAAAAAAACATTAGGTTCATTAAATACAATTAAGTACCTAATTTAAATTAAATTGACGATGATACGAGATAGAGTTCGTACCACTTCATTGTTCTTCTATTTAATCAAAGAGAAACTTAGAAAGTCGGACAGTGAAGGTTGAGTGTGAATATTTCTTAAAATAACAAAACAAATTACGAGTGAATACTTAATCAATATCATCTCTGTTAACTGCGATATGTTTTATAACCTTAGCTCTACAAATTTATAGCATTTCCATAAACTTTTCAATTTAGAGTTGAGAGGACCTGTAAGATGCATGCGGCTGAAGAAAATGAATCTAGCAGTTAATAAGGAGAACTAAATACATTATACGGAGTTAAGAAGTAAAGTTCCGAGTCTTAGTTATTAAGCGGTCAAATAAGATGAGAAATGGTGTACATTAACCAATTGCATTTCACCTTTGAAGTACCTATGTGAATCTGTTAAATAATAAAGTTCTGGAGTGAAATATATTGGGATCCGGAAAATTGATCGAAAGCAATTGACCGAAAAAAATTAATCGAAAGCAATTGATCGAATGGAAAATTGATCGAATGGAAAATTGGTCGAATAAAAAATTGATCGAAAGGAAAATTGGTCGAATGGAAAATTGATCGAAAGGAAAATTGATCGAAAGGAAAATTGGTCGAAAGGAAAATTGATCGAATGGAAAATTGATCTAAAGGAAAATTGATCGCACAACAATTGATCGAATGGAGAATTGACCGAAACCAAATTGATCGAAAATGATATTGGATCTATTTACACTAATTGACAATGATAACTAAAACCATGGATTACAAGGGAAATTTACTTGCAATATATTACAGCTAGTAGATCTTGTTACCATGATTTATATTTAATAATAATCATTTATATAATATTAATAATTTATGTATAACATTTCTTTAATCAACTGTTTTTCTATAGCAAAGAATTATATGCTTTGAAATATATTATAATTTGAAGAACTTTAAATTTTCTTAGTTCTAGAATTGAGATAGTTCTAGATAACTTGTGAAATGAAAGTTAAATAATTAATTAATTTATTATAGGTTTAACCGTTTATCGTCGGAACCAAAAGCCATATCACTGATGGCAAAATGGAATTAAATACAAGAGATAGGAAGAAGCAGTCAGAAAGGAAAGTGGATTCATGAACATAGTCACTTAACACCGTCGGTGGCAATGCTCATAGATACAGAAAAGCTTCTCTGTGAGTGCAGTCACTTACCAAGGAATGTAACAAAAGTTGACACTAAGCACCGGTTGCTGCACTCACAGATGGAAGAAAAAATGAAGCTGATCTATTCGATCAAATTCCCTTTCGATCAATTGGTGTGCAATCAATTTTCCTTTCGATCAATTTTTCATTCGACCAATTTTCCTTTCGACAAATTGTTTTCGGTCAATTGCTTTCGATCAATTTTCCTAGACCCAAATAAATTCATCTCAAGAACTTTATTATCAAAGAAAACACGTTTGTTTGTTGTAAAGGAAAACACTGCCGCTCTTAATATATCAAAAGGAGAAATGTTACAGGGAATTCATGAACAGAAAGAACGTGCCTGCAATACAGTTTGGTGGTTCTACTTAAAGTGACACTGTTAAACAAACACGTCCTTTTGACGTCAGGAAATGATAAGAAACACTTTCAGAATATTAAGCATGAAATGTAGAATTTGTATAGTGCAGACATTTTTTTGGAGATAATGAATGAACTGTAGATAACAACAATTTAAGAAACTTTAAAAAGGTGCGTTTGAGAGTATTTGACGAGGTAGGTGTTCACATATAGGACTAATTTCTTTTCTGTTCACATTATGTACATTAATTTATATGTTAATGTTAATAGTTAATTCTAATTATAATATTAAAACAGTTGTATATCTATGTTCATGATCATAATTTGATCTTCATATATCACACAGAATATTTTTTCATATCACTTACTAATCGTTGTTCAACAACTTCATCGTAAAGATTAACTCCTCATGAATGAAGTTACGTCCAAACTGCAACGGGGTGAAGATACGTCCAAACTGTAACAGGGTGAAGTTACGTCCACACTGTAACGGGGTGAAGTTACGTCCAAACTGTAACAGGGTGAAGTTACGTCCAAACTGTAACGGGGTGAAGTTACGTCCAAACTGTATCAGGGTGAAGTTACGTCCAAACTGCAACGAGGTGAAGTTACATCCAAACTGTAACAGGGTGAAGTTATGTCCAAACTGTAACAGGGTGAAGTTACGTCCAAACTGTAACGAGGCGAAGTTACGTCCAAAATTTAACGGGGCGAAGTTACGTCCAAAATGTAACGGTAATGATTCATTATTTTTAATTAATTTCATTTGATATCATAAATGATTAAGATATTCGTGAATATTGTAAATTATTTAAAATACAGATGAAGTAATATTGCATTTAATCAGTCTGTACTATTTCACAATCATTTTTCTTTTCATTTATTTAAAATTCTTCTGTTGTTTAGTGTTCTTCTTCCACTTTCTCTTCAATGTTCAAATTAATTAAATTCAACACCAGAGAATTGAATTCTGAAAATAATAATAACCAGAGAATAAAGTAGGAATTTATTACGAAAATAGAGAATACCAACCAGTTGTTTGACAACAAAAATACCAGCCAGTTGTTTGACAACAGAAAATACCAGTCAGTTGTTTGACAACAGAAAATACCTGTCAGGTTTTTGACAACAGAGTATACCAGTCAGTTGTTTGACAACAGAGAATACCAGCCAGTTGTTTGACAACAGAGAATACCAGCCAGTTGTTTGACAACAGAGAATACCAGCCAGTTGTTTGACAACAGAAAATACCTGTCAGGTTTTTGACAACAGAGTATACCAGTCAGTTGTTTGACAACAGAGAATACCAGCCAGTTGTTTGACAACAGAAAATACCTGTCAGGTTTTTGACAACATAGTAAACCAGTCAGTTGTTCGACAACAGAGAATATAAGTCAGTTGTTTGACAACAGAGTATACAAGTCAGTTGTTTGACAACAGAGAATACAAGTCAGTTGTTTGACAACAGAGTATACGAGTCAGTTGTTTGACAACAGAGTATACCAGTCAGTTGCTTGACAACAGAGAATGCCAATCAGTTGTTTGACAAAAACGAATACCATCCAGTTGTTTGAGAACAGAGAATACCGAAGTTGTTTGACAAAAGAGAATAATAGCCAGTTTTTTGACAACAGAGAATACCAGTCAGTTGTTTGAGAACAGAGAATACCGAAGTTGTTTGACAAAAGAGAATAATAGCCAGTTGTTTGACAACAAAGAATGCCATCCAGTTGTTTGAGAACAGAGAATACCGAAGTTGTTTGGCAAAAGAGAATAATAGCCAGTTGTTTGACAACAAAGAATGCCATCCAGTTGTTTGAGAACAGAGAATACCAAAGTTTTTGACAAAAGAGAATACCAGCCAGTTGTTTGAAAACAGAGTTTACCAGCCAGTTATTTGACAACAGAGAATACCAGCCAGTTGTTTGACAACAGAGAATGCCAGCCATTTGTATGACAACAAAGAATACCAGGACAGTTGTTTAACAACAGAATTTATCGGGCAACTATTAATCAATCTAATTCAAAATTATTCGTTCAAATGTGAATAGAAACTATTAACGATTCTAGATATATTTAAAATTTGATCAAAAGGTAACGAAATCAGAATAACCCGGCAATATCTCTCAAATTTTTTCTTATAATTAAGTATAGAACTTGTACAAAGAGCAGGACGAAAATTGACCGCTATAAGACACATGCCTCTCCTACAAAGACTTCTGTGACTTATATGGCTTAAAATTTATTTTATTCAGCTACCAAGTATCTGTTCATAAAATTTATTATTTTTAGAGGTTTTACAATTTACCATCAACAGTTAATGTATTGTTTTTTAGACATTCAGTCATTTGATTTAGTAACCATTTTCCTTTACATTTTCTTTGATTAGAAAAATTTCATAGAAATATGAAAAAGGTGTAACTATTTATCTGAATTGTTAGACTTGGCAGGTGAGCAGAAATTCTTTGCTGTCGAGGAAGACGCTGTAACAAGTAATCGTTTTTTTTCTACTCTGTATTCAATTTTGACCAAACGTAAAAATAAGAATCAGGAAATTAAATCATTTATTTATATATTGTGTTCTGTGGAATTAAAGATGATTAATTATGTTAGGCATATTTATAGTTTGCATCTACATAGATATATGTAAGTGACGTTAAAATATATTACCCTTATTAGTATTTAATGTGTATAACTGCGTTTCTTTGATATGTTGTTAAATAAAAATGGCGAAGTTTAAATCGTCAACAGAATTAATAGCTAAATCTGACATATCTTCCATTGGTAGTTATAGCGTCCACTTTTCCCACTACATGTACTGTCCGTTGTATGAGCTTTTCCTGTATCTAACACCAAAATTCTGAATAATTTAATATGGTCTCTAATATAATTCTAAATTTCCTCTTCTGATCCAAAAAGTACCAGTCCTACATTTCACATCTTCGTTAAAACCTCCGCCTAAGATTAATAAGATATTCTTCATTTCTGTGACTTTTGACAGAGACAAACGACTGCAAAGTTTTTCTTGTAACACTCCCTAGAGAAAGAAGAAGGCTGATATGCGCATTGAAGAGGGATCCTTAGTCTTATCATAGTCTCATCAGACCAATAACAACATGGCTTTACAACTTCAGAATATTAACATTTGAACTTCCTGGAACTTATTTCTTAAATATTTCTCTTGGAATTGTTATGCATGAATTCTTCCCTCGCAACGAAAAGTAATACAAAGAATGAGAAGAGTCTGAATTTACTGAGAATGTTTGGATAATTGTTTTTGTTTGGAGTTACATTTGTTGTACCCATACAGACAATTGTTGTAAATAGAAGGTACTAAGCAATGACAGTAACGGCAAAGGGTCTCCAGTCGCCTATTTAGTGCCTATTGTGATTTTTTAGGCCATATGTGCAAGTGGAGTTGTCGCTCATCTGTTAACAGAGGTAATTCTTATAGCTAGAAATGACTTGACAGAGAATAAACAACTGGTAGAGAGAAGACCTGATCATCTCTCATCATCTCTAAAGAACTGATCATCTTCTATTATTTACAAAGACCTGATCATCTCAAATCAAAAGTCATTCCATAAGGGTTAAGTCTTGCTTGACTTCAGAAGGCATTGTTTCATAAGGGTAAGGTCTTGCTACACTTTAGAAGGCAATTCTTCATAAAATTAAAGTCTTGCTACACTTTAGAAGGCGTTACTTCATAAAGGTTAGGTCTTGCTACACGTATTACTTCACTTCAGAAAACCGTTACTACAGTAGTCTATAATCAGATGTTAATTTTCTTCATTTTCTGTTTGCTCTACTTACCTATATTATTCTCTATTTTCCTTTACATGATAATGTAGATTTGCAATGAATTAATTATATAGGATCTTCCTTTATCTTCCTAATGATGTGTTTCGATAATTAAGAGATAGTCAGAATATTGACGGTTTAAAATGTTTATCTACCAAGTTATTTTTACCATATAAACGGTGTTTAGAACCTTTGGTCTATTTTTAATTAATAGATGAATATAATATATCAAAGCAGCTTTTCTACTTCAATAAGCATTGCTACCAAAGGGATGTATGGTAATTTATTCATAGTCATTTTCATGCATGGCTTCTTCTCTGTAGTCCTTGTATATTTTATGTTTCTGTTATGTCCCTTAATTCCAAATCTACTAATTGAACTTATTCCAAATACTTTTGTGAATATAGGCCAAATATACTCACACTGTCAAACTTCTAATTATATAGTTTGCAGGACTTTTATTTCCAGTTCTCTGACGTCTAATAAATTGTCTCCAATCAGTCCACTTAAAGCTAATGAAAGAGAAAGATTCGGTCTTCACTGCGTGACATTTTTCAGGGGCTTTCGGACAGTCCGGGATTTAGACTGAGCCATTTATTCACTGGGTCTCAGAGGATTCAGAAAAAACACTATTTCAATCCCTGTTCGAATGCCCCAAAACAACAACGATCCAAGTCCAATACTTTTGTCATTTCGATAGCTTTGAGTTTCAATTACACTTTGGAATTTTTTATCGACGTTCAATGTAACATGGCTTTGAAAACCACAGCATTCGACAATCTGAATTAATGTGCTAACGATGTCCAAATGGCAAAGTATTATTGATTTCATATCTTTAATAAAAGTTGAACACGTAATAAAATCAATTTCATTCATATTGGTTAAATGATGATGAATCGATAGATTAAAATATCTTGTAATTGTTTGAAATGCACAAACGATTTTATATGTTAACAAAAATAATTTCGAAATTAAGAACGAAGAACCGAAAATTTGCAACCATAACTTCAAAGGTGATACTCGTAGTGAAAAATTCCAGACTGGCTTAGTATTGTTAAGCGGGCCATTCACGGTCAGTCATGTCTTGAAGAATTCCTTCTGGCGCTGAACGAGGACGTTCACTAACGGTCAGAATTTCCATCAGTGCAGGTAACTGCAGGATAGACTAACGTGGTGTTCAAAATGGGACATGCTAATAAACCCCTCCCCCCCGGACACAAACTCCTCTGTTTTATCTTTATATACACCACCGGCCAAAAATCTGGGACAGTTCAATATTTTTCAAATTTCTCCAGAACTGTCAACGAGATTCAGACCAAACTTACACATATTGTAACTACCTTTTATGTTGATCCTCTGTGTTAATTACAGTTCAATGTAAATAACAGAAAAAAAGTTATGAGATATTCAATTTTTATTTAGAAATCAAAGTGGCGAAAACCGTGGGACAGAACAATGAATATAATTAATTTTGGACTGTGTAGTGAGTTTTTTCAACTTTTCTAAGTACAACAATAATGAATAAGTCGATTACATTACTGTATAGTTATTGCAACCGGTTCCACCATCGATATGACACCTAAAGTTGATACTTCTGTCATAAAATCAATTATCAAACTTCTTGGAAAGAATAATTCGATACGGAAGATAGCTGATGACTTGAAGCTGTCAAAAAGTGACGTCGGGAGAATTATAAAGGGTTTCAATGATACTGGGAAAATTTTTGCTCCTAAGACAGATAGCCGACCTCGAATAACTTCTCCTAGACAAGATAGGATGGCACTGAACGATAGGTTTCAGACAGCTGCCAGCATTTCTCGTGAAGTACTTGCCTCTCATGACATCAAAGCAACTCGTAAAACAGTATAAAGACGTCTGAATGTAATTCGTCTGTTTGCAAGATCACTAGCGAAGAAGCCGTTGGTAAGCAACAAGAACAAGAAACGCAAAATCATGTGTTGTGGACAGATGATCAGTGGCGAAATGTTTCTTCTCTGATGAAAGTAAGTTTAATGTGTTTGGATCTGACGGAAATAAATTTCTAAGAAGGTTTGTTGGTGAAAGGTTAAATAAATAATGTACGAGAAAACAGAGAAGTTCGGTGGGGTAGCGTAATGGCGTTTAGAAAGATTTTCCGGGTTGGAACGACTGATCTGTTCCGGCTAACTACCAGAGTTAATGGAACAATATATAGGAACCCGTTGAGAGTTCATTTCATCCTAACACTTCGAAATTCTGAGTGTGAAAGCCCTATTTTCAAACAGAATAACGCACCATGCCACAAGGCTAAGCATGTAATGGAATTTTTGAAAGAGAAAAACGTGGATGTTTTGGATCGGCCTCCTCAAAGTCCGTACCTATACCCTATTGAGAACCTATGGTCCACTTTGTGGATTCGTTTGACGGTCAGAAACCCTGTCAATACTAATGATTTTTAAGATGAAACATCAAGAAGAATGGGCAAAAGTTTCACGTGATGAATGTCATGATCTCATTCAAACTTGCAGTAGAAGGTGTGCTGCAGTGATAGAAAATAAAGGATTGTTAACCAGATATTGATTGAGTATCATCAAAATTTTGCATTCTTTTGATTTAATGCTGTTATATCAAATTTTCTTTGTTTTGTCCCACGGTTTTGGCCACTATAATTACAAAATAAAAATTGAAATGCTCATCACTTTTTTTCTACCATTTAGAATGAACTGTAATTGATACATAATATCAATATAAGAGGTAGTTACAATATGAGTAAGTTTGGTCTGAATCCTGCTAACAGTTCTGGAGAAATTAAAAAAATACTGAACCGTCCCAGATTTTCGGCCGGTAGTGTATATGAATAAATTAATATTGCTTTGAATCTCTCAAAATAGAAGGTAATGCACACTTTGTGATTATTACACGAACGGGAGGATGGGTCTCATGTCCTACATCCGTTCAGGCCATAGAAATGGCTTCCTCTGTTTGTGAAAATTATTTAGGGTTGATAGGATTAGGTCTTGTTACGGTGCATTCTACTCTAGAGAATCCAAGAATGACTAAATCAAAGTTTTCTAATGCTAAATCAGTGTCAGCACGCGGCTATACTGATCAATGACCTGATCGCTCACCATTAAGGTCAGTTTTCCCTTCAGAGCACATAAACCCCGCCTCAAAAATCAAGCATCACCTGATCCCATGCGGCCAACTGACAATCGGACTGACATGCCTCAAATACCCCCATTCACGATCAGTTTTACCAAGCCTGGAGGAATTCCTCGAGGCGAAACTGATCGTGAATTGCCCGCATAAAGCTTGTTGTCAAAATCGCACGCACAAAATATATTGGACTATTTTTTGTCTGTTTTGTTGTCAATCACAAGAATAAACAATCTCTGTGTTCGTCTGTTTTGTTGCCGGTCACAAGAATAGACAATCTCTCTGTTTTACAACCTGTTGTTTAACATGCACCAGAAGATAATCAATCAATCAATTACAACCTGTTGATAAACTCCAAACACAAACACTGAAATAGAGTATTCGTCAATATCAATTCTGATCATCTTGAAGTTAACGTTGCAACGCATATCCTAAATCTATTGACTGCAATACACATATGAGTATTATTACCATTGGTGAGGTGAGTACATGTTATTAACTTCACTTAATTATTTAAAAATTCCATCTATTTTATTAACACATTTTCTGCGACAGTTTTACTGTCATAATTTCAGTTAATTTGGACAAAAAATATTAATTCTTATTGGTAGACTTTTCCATATTCTGTGTACAATATATCCTTCTTTAAGATATAAATATACACGTTTAAAAGAAATATTAGTTAAAGAGGGAACGCTTAGATCTTCTATTTAAAAAAAACAATGTGACCCACCGGTGGGTCACATCGCAGGAAACTTGTATTAATAAAGGACAATTTTCCTTGTCCTTGTTAGAAAATCTTAAGCGAATGATTTGCTGTTAAAAACTATTCCTCTTCACTCCATTATATCGATTTATTTCTTCTAGTCTTGCCTTCATTCTTTGGACCCTGAAATTATTGCTAGTGTTCAATCATCGCACACAAAATTAATGCCCTAAGTACACACAATCTAGGAACATGAAGGCAAGAGCGGAGATTAAAAAGGTCAGTTTGCTGGAAATCTTTTGACCAAAACATTCGCTTGGAATTTACCGGGAGTGAAGAGATTGAGAAATGCGATGAATCTTGTCTTAGAAACCCATTCTCTTTCAATAATCTTAGGCAAGTAATGATAGAACTTTAAGGTTCTATTGAACTAGGAGTTCTCATCATTATTATATGTAGATAAATATTCATATAAACCCAATTCATCTTTAAATTTAAACATTGTCACATATTCGAGGTAGGTGACTTCATGTAGCCATCTTCCTTTCTGACTGCTTCTTTCATTCCCTTGCATTTAATTCCTAATGAATACAATGAACCCCCAAATAAATAAAATTCAGAAATAGTATGTTTCTAAAACATGATTCTTAAACATGTTTCTTAAACATGTATTTGCTTTGTAAATTATTATTAATTTTTCCTTGTATAAAAAACTATAAACATTCTAAACAAGGTGTGCCTAAAATAATAAATTTATAAGTTTACAGTGTTTGGGTCCAAGGTTCAATTCCCTTTTAGAGAAGTAAACTCTTTATTCCAGAAAAATGTTAATTTTTGATGATTCCGGTCCTCATTTAAATAAATGAAATAATTTTTTACTTATAAATATGTTTCGTATCTTAATAATCCAATTGAAAGCCATATTTCAACTGTACAATCAATACTCTTCACTACTTATTCTGTCCAATTAAAACTGTTGTTAGCTTTGTTTACAGTTTCCTCTTCCATCTCACCAAAATAGAATTAATTAACCAAATAGTAACGGAGGGATATTTTGATTCAGTGTATCCATTTCCTAGGAAAACACACGCCCTTTTGTTGTGAATATTAAGTTGAATATTAATGTGTACTGATGGGTAATGGAAAACGAATGTAAAAATGGGAATTATGGAGATATTTTCTGATATTTTCCAAAATTGAAAAATGAGAGCCGTTTCTATTTTGTAGTGTTCGTTCCCCTTAAAATAACGGGTTTCAATATATAGTATCAACGTAATCCCGTATGTATCATGTGTACATTCTACACGGAAATAATAACTTAATGGAATATATATTTTGTAATTTTTTCCCGAAATTGGTCTTATCGGTTTTTTTTTTCTCTGTTCTCTGGATTTTTTTTTATCCTTTCTTTATATTTTTTCAAAAAAAAAATTGATAAATTTTATGTTTTTGGATATTTTAAAATTTATTCTTGTCCGATTTTTTGTAATATTTTTGTTATTTCTGTCATCTGGATAAATGGAATTTTTCCTATAATTACAGGTATAAATTATATTTGTAGTGGAATACTAGTTTAGATTTCTATAATTTTTTTGATGGTGTAAGTTTCAAATTAACAGATGGTTTCACATTCTCGATCATATATAGACAATGTACTATATGAGAACAAATTAATTTATAACTATTAGTTTTTTACTTGATTGAAAATTAAAAACCGTCCAATTACTCTAAATATTGAATATATTTAAACTATTTATTTAAATTTCTTTTCTTCTAGGAAAATTTATACAAAAAAATGTATTTTCATTCATAAAAATCTGAGTTCTATTGAATTCAACTATCAGTCAATTCAACTATCAGTCAATTCAACCACCAGTCAATTCAACCACCAGTCAATTCAACCACCAGTCAATTCAACCACCAGTCAATTCAACCACCAGTCAATTCAACCACCAGTCAATTCAACCATCAGTCAATTCAACCATCAGTCATTTCAACCACCAGTCAATTCAACCACCAGTCAATTCCACCACCAGTCAATTCAACCACCAGTCAATTCAACCACCAGTCAATTCCACCACCAGTCAATTCAACCACCAGTCAATTCAACCACCAGTCAATTCCACCACCAGTCAATTCAACCACCAGTCAATTCAACCACCAGTCACTTCAACCACCAGTCAATTCAACCACCAGTCAATTCAACCACCAGGCAATTCAACCACCAGGCAATTCAACCACCAGTTAATTCAACCATCTGTGAAATTTGCTAACCAGAGAATTATCAGCAAAGTCCTTTTTTTTCTTTCTAAAGTTGGACAAACTCCAAAATTGGTTGTGTAATTCTGTGATAGATTTACTGACTATCTTTCTAGGGCACATATTCTTAGCTCAGAAGAAGTCAGCTCTGTGCTTGATGTCTGTTGTTGTTGGCATTCATTTGCAACTTTACTTTAACATTAAATTTCTTCTAAAATTTCTCTTTGGTTTTAGAATAGTAGGATATTTCTCATTTGACGACTTGCACCTCTCATATCCCACTGCCAGGTCATTAAACAATAATGAAGTGTACAGTACAGCAAACTAGCGGTTACAACAAACTAAGAGCAGATACACCGGAATAAGAAGAAAATGTTTTTAATAAAATTTTGTGGTAGTCGTCAAATGGGGAAGATCCAAATAGTAATGGATTTGCCTATCCAAATAGGAAAACAAAACAAATATTTAATTAATATTTCTTTTACATTTTTAATAATGCTCTTAAAATGTGAACTATAACATTTTAACCTTTTTAACTTTCTTCCCATTTAGCTGAATTAATTTTCTTCTAATAATAGAAATTTCTTGTTTTTTTCTAATCTGATTTATGGTGTTTGTAGATTAGACATTTTAGAGAAAAGTGTGAATGAATCTTCAGCCACATTCAAAATTGGTTCATTATTGGTAATGAAAGATCAAAAATATTTTGAACTTTAGATCGCAAAAGTGGAATCGTCCGATAACTCGGAATTTACCCTTCTTCATCCAAAACTGTTTTTAAATTTACATTATTTACTACATGTAAAGTATTCCTTTCAAACATCGAACTTTAGTAAAAACACTTCTCTGGCATTTAACCGTTCTCTTTGATTCATTCTTTTATTTCCCATTGGACAGTTTTAACAAACGTAAACTTTTAATTTAACGGCTAAAGATTTAAGCGAAATCCTTTGTGAATAAATAACAATCTATTTGAATTGAATGTTTGTGTTGATTTTGGTAGCTTAGAATAATAGATGAATTGATTGGTGTTTATTAATTTGTGTATTGGATACATTATCAGTATGTTCAAATTTAATACTGTACTAATTGATAGTTATTGGATAACATTATTTGATAAAAGGTATAGCTTTTCTGCATACATGAGCATATTTACAGACTGATGGTAGGTGACTTTGTTCGTGGAGCCACATTTCTTACTGAACATTTTTTCGATTCCCTTGTATTTGTTTTCCTTTTGACGTTAGAAATATGTTTGATTTCGAATCAGACGTTAAACACCCTATTTAAACTTAAAATATTCATATAGGATTTGAGGAAAATCCCGGATTAATAAAATCATAGGATTAATTATGACAAGCCGAAATACTTCATCACGAAACTATTATCGTAACTGTTCAATTTGTAGAGAAAATTCGATACTCTTTCTTTCTTTTTATTATCATTCGTGAAAGAGTGAAGAATGAACGCTGAACTCTGACATTTGAATTACGCTTTTTCAAATTTCCCTCTGAATTCTAACATGGATTCGAATGAAACAGAGATACTGTAAATCTTGAAAAATAATCCAGTCAGGGAAGGATTAGTTTGAAGTAGCCATTTTTTCACAGGTTTAAATGGACAAGGTAAATATAGGGATTAAGAAATAATCCATTTTAATCCTCTTTGGTTTAAACTTCGATTTGTTAAAGGATTAAATTTCAAAACACTTCAGGTAAGAAAATTTTGTATTAAACGATAATGTAAATCAAGGTGACCGGAGAATTCGCCGTGGGAAATTTCGCCATCGGAATTTTCGCCGCCGTGATTTTCGCCGTTGGAAAATTCGCCGTTAGGAAGATTCGCCGTGAGGAATATTAAAATAATTTTTAAATAATAATATAACTGAATATATTATTTCTATATATGTTAATAACTATATGGAAAAAATATAAATTATACTATATGACTAAACATATTATATTTATTCCTCATATAAGTTAGAATCAAAGCAACGAAGAATTTCATGGATTCTTGAGTAGAAATGAATGGAATTTTTGTTTAGAGATATTGCATACACTCACAAGGGAGATATTTAAATATAGCATTCTTATCAGTTTACTACTTTGAAGTATTTGTGACATTCACAATAATTCAGATTTCACGAGGTAAACTTGTTTTTAGTGGAAAAATATTGTCTTTTTAAACAAAAAAAAAAAACAAAAAAAACTGTACAATGTAATACCGAATAAAAAAAACAATTAGGTAGGTATGAAACCATCAATAATTCAGAATAGTACAATGATTTAGAAAAGCCTTATCTTAAATTCACAATATTAAACACACAGGAACACTTAACACTTTTAATACGAAGTGATGCAAACCGACTAGGATCAGCAAATTACAGCTGACTATCACTATAAGTGATCTTTTTCATCTTTACTGAACATTTTTTTTAATAAAAAGAAATTAGCTTCGACTATTTAGAAAACCAATCAAAACACTCAAAATGTTATACAGTGATCTCTCGTGACACAAAATTCTACGATTACTGATTAAAATATACATTGCATATATGAACAGTTAAAATACATTTTAGGAATCTTAGTTTAATCAGATTTTTTTTTAAATTATCTAAAAGTTTCAGTCGTATAGTTATTTAACAAATTGGTCTACTTTATAAATATCAATACTTTTTATCAATAATTATAGGTATTTGGATAGTTATGTCCTCTATAATTTCTTCTTCATGGCGAATATTCCTCACGGCGAATTTCCCTAACAGCGAATTTTCCTACAGCGAGAATTCCGACGGTGAATTTTCCCACGTCGAAAATTCCTAGAACCGTAAATCAACATCCTAAATTCTTATTCTAGGCTCCAGTTCAATCTAGAGTGGGGCCATAGAAGATTTTTTAAGGACTCCCCCCCCCTTAACCTTATACGGCTCCAATATATTAGTATCTATGTGTATAAGTGTGCCATATCCGTACAGTCTTTGCATAATCCTTAACTATAAATCCCGTGATTTCGTTGCACAGGAATACCACCAAGTATTGGTATTCACTCAGCCTCTTGGTGATCAGTATTGGATATATCGATGTACAACCAAATTCCCCTTCAAGAAATATGAAATAATAGTAATGGATCTGTTGTGTTCGTGACGTCATCAATCAGAATTAAGATGCTTGATAGTAATAAAAATAGAGTAGAGTCATTTACAGTCAATACAAATAATATTCCACTAGGGATGAATCTCTCGGTGAAGAACATTCATACAATATCTATTTACAGTCAATACAAATAATATTCCTCTAGGGATGAATCTTACGGTGAAGAATATTCATGCAATATCTATTTACAGTCAATACAAATAATATTCCACTAGGGATGAATCTTACGGTGAAGAACATTCATACAATATCTATTTACAGTCAATACAAATAATATTCCACTAGGGATGAATCTTACGGTGAAGAACATTCATACAATATCTATTTACAGTCAATACAAATAATATTCCTCTAGGGATGAATCTTACGGTGAAGAACATTCATGCAATATCTATTTACAGTCAATACAAATAATATTCCTCTAGGGATGAATCTTACGGTGAAGAACATTCATACAATATCCATTTACAGTTAATACAAATAATATTCCACTAGGGATGAATCTCTCGGTGAAGAACATTCATACGATATCTATTTACAGTATCTCTCAATTGTACTGTTTCGAATTAGCCATTTCAGTTCATCGAATCGAACCAGTGAGTCATTCTGCACGGATTTGATTAGTCGTGAAAATAAAGGATGCAACAATTTAATCGGAAGAGAGAACCTGAGTAATTTTCTATTTTCGATTAGGTAGATTCGTAGGCTTCATTTAATATCACCTCTACAATTCCCTCTTATATTTTGTGGTAGGTAGGCTTGTAGGCTTTATTTACTAGCATCTTTTCATTTCTTCATTTTCCTCTTTTATTTTTGCGTTTGGTGAAATGAGTTGCGGGGAATTTACCGTACATCGGCATCGGCTTTTGTGTACATTTTCGTCACATTTCTTGGTTACTGTATCAATGAAATGGCTTTTCTGCATCAATGAATATTGACACTAATATCAGTTGTAGTTTTGGATGAAGATAAAGATATTTATTGATGACAACTAAAAATTTTTCAATAACATCAAGCCCTTATATAATGCCCCTAGTTGGGGAATTTTCTGGTAATTTTTTTTTTGGGCAGTTTTCTGCATGTCAACTTATTAAAAATACTTAGTTTTTACTCTTGAATATATAATTTTCGTTTTCATCTGAATTGAAACCCATTTTAAATCATTTAACAAGCTACACGATTCACCTAATTACCCTCTTCATTACCAGCTTTATTTCTAAAGTGTATCTATATTTACTAAGCTCTTTTGCCACTCTATTTATTTCTAGACTATCTTTTAGTGAGCAGATCGTTAGATTTTTGGCTGACAGTGATGAATAAGGAGGTGGATTCAGAGGGAAAATAGTTTGCAGGTTTTTAAGCTACATAATCATCTCACGATGAGAAAAATAAAAACTGAGAGTGAGAACCGTTATTAACTAGTTAAATAATTGAACAGTTCAATTAGTAAGTTTTTTCATGTGCACCTTCAAATCTTTAGATATCATGAATGATGAAAAAAATACTGGGGGTCAATAGCCTAGTGAATGAAGAGTTAAAGAACCACCACTAGTTGTAAGTAAAAGGCACAGTGAAGAGTTAAAACAATAACCAATAGGAGTTAATAAAGTGTACAGTGAAGAGTTACAACGACCACCAATAGTTTTAAATGAAGTGCATAATGAAAAGTTAAAACAACCACCAATAGTTGTAAATAAAGTGTACAGTAAACAGTTAAAACGACAACAAATAGTTGTAAATAAAGTAGGCAGTGAAGGGTTAAAACAACCACCAATAGTTGTAAATAAAGTGCACAGTGAAGGGTTAAAACAACCACCAATATTAGTTGTAAATAAAGTGCACAGTGAAGGGTTAAAACAACCACCAATAGTTGTAAATAAAGTACACAGTGAAGGGTTAAAACAACCACCAATAGTTGTAAATAAAGTGCACAGTGAAGGGTTAAAACAATTCCAATAGTTGTAAATAAAGTGCACAGTGAAGGGTTAAAACAACCAACAATAGTTTTAAATGAAGTACACAGTGAAGGGTTAAAACAACCACCAATAGTTGTAAATAAAGTACACAGTGAAGGGTTAAAACAACCACCAATAGTTGTAAATAAAGTGCACAGTGAAGGGTTAATACAACCACCAATAGTTGTACATTAAGTGCACAGTGAAGGGTTAAAACAACCACCAATAGTTGTAAATAAAGTGCACAGTGAATGGATGAAACAACCACCAATAGTTGTAAATAAAGTGTACAGTGAAGGGTTAAAACAACCACCAATAGTTTTAAATAATGTACACAGTGAAGGGTTAAAACAACCACCAATATTTGTGAATAAAGTACACAGTGAAGGGTTAAAACAACCACCAATAGTTGTAAATAAAGTACACAGTGAAGGGTTAAAACAACCACCAATAGTTGTAAATAAAGTACACAGTGAAGGGTTAAAACAACCACCAATAGTTGTAAATAAAGTGCACAGTGTAGGGTTAAAACAACCACCAATAGTTGTACATTAAGTACACAGTGAAGGGTTAAAACAACCACCAATAGTTGTAAATAAAGTGCACAGTGAAGGGTTAAAACAACCACCAATAGTTGTAAATAAAGTGTACAGTAAAGGGATTAAACAACCACCAATAGTTGTAAATAAAGTGCACAGTGAAGGGTTAAAACAACCACCAATAGTTGTAAATAAAGTGCACAGTGAAGGGTTAAAACAACCACCAATAGTTGTAAATAAAGTGCACAGTGAAGGGTTAAAACAACCACCAATAGTTGTAAATAAAGTGTACAGTAAAGGGATAAAACAACCACCAATAGTTGTAAATAAAGTGCACAGTGAAGGGTTAAAACAACCACCAATAGTTGTAAATAAAGTGCACAGTGAAGGGTTAAAACAACCACCAATAGTTGTAAATAAAGTGTACAGTGAAGAGTTAAAACAACCACCAATAGTTGTAAATAAAGTGCACAGTGAAGGGTTAAAACAACCACCAATAGTTGTAAATAAAGTGCACAGTGAAGGGTTGGTTCAGAAATTCAACATGTCCTATGTTAGGGTTCGTTCCGTGTTATTGCAAGGTTAAATATTTTATATAATAATAAAATCTTTATATAATAATCATTATTTAACTTAAATTTCAATTGGTATCCATGATACCAATTAGAATAGAAGTTAAATAATAATTATAATATTTTCTTTTCTGACGTGTTCGAAATTGTAGAACCAACCAATAACTTGGAACTTATAATGCCCTACTACCAAAAACATTTGATAGAGCATAAAATTGCTGTTTGTTATATGTAGCACAATAATTATAGAAGTCTAAGTATCTATTAATCACTCACCTATACTGAGTGAGAGTTAAGCTATGGATGGATTTTAAAACACTTAATAAATGCATGACTTTAAACTTTTTCATCACAGTCACAAACAATGGAAGACAGTACATTATTATTAATGTGCTTATATACGTAGCACTCTAATAACTCTAAAAAAAATTTTCTTTCTATAACTGATAGAAAATGAGATATATAATCGAGGCGTGACAATTATACATTTTTTGTTACTTTTATTCGCTTTAGTTACCGTTTGGTAACTAAATTGAGTCGTGATTTGGTAACTAAAGCGGGGGATGCCTGTAGTATAAAGTGACTGAATTGAATGTTCCAGTAATCATTGAAGATGACAGCTGTCGATAATGCATCTAAATTCAAGGATCCTCGAGATTATCGAATCAATTCCCAATAACCGAATCAAGTTAACTGGAATTAATTTAGTGCAGGAGCTGTCAGGAATCACAGCTTTGATTTCAAACGCTTAGTAACAAATAGTAAAATAAATTAATGTAATGAAAAAGCGTATCAATTATACCAAAGTAGAATGCCTACTTCGTAATTCAACATACCGCAATGTAATACATTTCGATATGAATTATTTCTTCTGACATTCTTTTAGTTAAATCTGATAGCAATTGTTTCAAATAGAAAGCTTCGTCCATCAATTATTCAAACTATGCCATGTTTCAATAGCATTGTTATATATGAGCATTTTTCAATGACTGGTGGTGCGTGACTTTGTTCAGAAAGTAACTTTTCTGCATCCTCGAACTTGTCACAGACTGGTGGTGGGTGAATTTATTTATAGAGTAGCTTTTCTGCATTCATGAACATTATCACTCTAGTGGTATTTCATTTTTATTTCAGCTACGAAGCAAACGTTAAACCCCTAATTATTTAATAACACTTTTAATTACTTTAATTTTCTATTTAGGCACAGAAGAGTAAATTTTTGCTTGTAATTATATATGCCTGAACATTGAATCTCCATGCATGTAACTGTGAATTTTTAACTCACTGATGCTATAGCTCGAAAAACGTTTCTGTTAACAAGACAACGAATTGTTGACAAAATAAACAATCTGTTCAAACATCCGTGACAAATTTAGAGTGCCAGTTCAACAGAAATATCTCAATGAAAACACTTTATCATCGACCATTTAAAAATTGCTGAAGTGAAACTATTGATGGGTTGATAAGAATATTCCTTGATGTGATTTGTATCAATTGATTGAATGTGATAATTGATTAAATAAATGTATGAATTGCTTTATGATCAGCCTTAAAAGATTAAGAGGCGTCAACACATTAGTCATTTGAGAGAAAAGGTTTAAACTCAACGGAATGTTCATCTTGAAAGGATTAGTAGACTCAGCGTTGACAATTTTTTTTATTATACTCAAGCTTTCAAATTGATATCCAATTCATCAGGAGAAGTACATGAATTAAAAAGAAAAACCAATGCCTAATATTATCATCTGAAGTAAATATGATACCGACCTACTATATTACAAAAATCTATTAACTTTTAAAAAATAAATTACCAATTCTAGAATTAAATAAAAATTGAAAAAATTATATGCTAAATATGAAATCAATAGAAATTAAAGAAAAAACTCCTAAAAAATGCATTAAAATGTTAAAATAAAGAGAGGAGAGATGAACAAAGAAGTGACACAATAACAGACAAAGAAAACAGTGAAGTAGATGATCTGAATCTTTTTACAGTTACAACCATCCTCAAATTAATTCATGATATTACACCATCTCTAATTCCTACACTCAACCTCTGTAAACAAAAATAGAACAACTCTACCTATTATCTTATTATACAAATGTATTTATATATGATAATATAACAAGTGTAGTCTAATAATCATTATTTACAGCGATTAACTATAGGAATCAAAGCCGGTGTAACATCATAAGCTCTATTGATTGAGTTAGGGTGGTTGATGGTGTAAAAAGATTCAAGTCGTCTGCGATACCAGACATTTGAACTTTGGTGGAGTACTGAAGGTGTCTCAAATCCAAAGGAATGTCCTGACGATCTTGAATGATGAAAAACTTGATTTATATCATGAATTAATTAATGAATTAATTTGAGGATGGTTGTAACTGTAAAGAGATTCAGATCATCTACTTCACTGTTTTCTTTGTCTGTTATTGTGTCACTTCTTTGTTCATCTTTCCTCTCTTTATTTTAACATTTTAATGCATTTTTTAGGAGTTTTTTCTTTAATTTCTATTGATTTCCTATTTAGCATATAATTTTTTCAATTTTTATTTAATTCTAGAATTGGTAATTTATTTTTAAAAGTTAATAGATTTTTGTAATATAGTAGGTCGGTATCATATTTACTTCAGATGATAATATTAGGCATTGGTTTTTCTTTTTAATTCATGTACTTCTCCTGATGATGAATTGGATATCAATTTGAAAGCTTGAGTATAATAAAAAAAATTTGTCAACGCTGAGTCTACTAATCCTTTCAACATTGGTCATTATATAATTTATTTTCATAGATAAATTTCTTAATTATCATGAATTGTAATCGCAAATCGAAATCCGTTGATCCGATATTTTAATTTACCACTTTGGCCTTAAATTTACGTAGGGCAAATACACGGTAGCAGATATGACAGTACTAGGACAAAAGGCCTAACGGGAAAAGTGCCTCACGGGCAATGTGTCAAAAACAGAATAAAAGAATAAACTCCATATTCAGTATATAAAAAAATCAGAATGGAAGATGACTGTACTTAGATTTATAATAAAAAATAATCAGTACATTGAGAAAGAAGATTGTATTTAAAAGATTTGTTAAATAGAACAATTACTTTAGCATTAAATCACAAGCTTACCGAAACTAGTTTACGTGTACTCGCTAGAGCGCATAACTTTGCCCCCGCTAAGCTAATAAATTAACTTGACCTTCCAATAATACTTGAGTTATGACTGATTTTGACATTTGACCCGTTCGCTCCCAAAATTTAAAAAATGGTAACTGGATAATGGCCAATCGTCCTGCCAAGCTTCATGCAATATAGTTGAGATTTTTTGAATTATCGAGTTATAACTTATAATTGACACTGGCCATTGTTCGGAACGCTCCCAAAATTCTATCGGATGGTTCCTGGACAATGCATTAAACAATCGTCCCAACAAATTTTAGTAAATTTGGTGGTACATTTTTTAAGTTATGCCAATAACATGAGGATAAATAAATGAATGCCGCTTAAAATATAAGTATAACCTTCCGCTTTCTGCTATGGTAATAATACCCTGATTACACTTAGCACGCTGAGTCACAAATGTTCATATTCAACTTGGTAGTGATTTAATAAACTCTCACTGAGACAAAGCTCTTTGTTTCCACTTGGTCTCGCTTATCAGAAATTGAAAATCTTTGTCCACTATTCCCATACTGGAAATAAGATTACTATGTATTTTAGGCCGTTAGGCATTTTGTCCGTAAGGCTTTTTGTCCGTTAGGCATTTTGTCTTTAAGCTAGGAAGATATTATCAGTGCACCGTGTAGAGGCTAGAAAGATATTTTCAGTGTACCGTGTAGTGGCTATGAAGGATCTTTTCAGTGTATCGTGTATTTGCTAGGAAGGATCTTTTCAGTTTACCGTGTAGTGGCTAGTAGGGATCTTTTCAGTGTACAGTGTAGTGGCCAGTGAGGATCTTTTCAGTGTACAGTGTAGTGGCTAGGAAAGATTTTTTCAGTGTACTGTGTAGTGGCTAGGAAGGATCTTTTCAGTGTACCGTGTAGTGGCTAGGAAGGATCTTCTCAGTGTATCGTGTAGTGGCTAGGATGTATCTTTTCAGTGTATCGTGTAGTGGCTAAGAAGGATCTTTTCAGTGTACTGTGTAGTGGCTAGGAAGGATCTTTTCAGTGTACCGTGCAGTGGGTTGGAAATATCTTTTCAGTGTACCATGTAGTGACTAAGAAGAATCTTCTCAGTATACCTTTTAGTGGCTAGGAAGGATATTTTCAGTGTACCGTGTAGTGGCTAAGAAGGATCTTTTCAGTGTACAGTGTAGTTGCGAGTGAAGATCTTTTCAGTGTACAGTGTAGTGGCTAGGAACGATCTTTCCAGTAAACCATGTAGTGGCTAGGAAGGATCTTCTCAGTGTACCGTGTAGTGGCTGGGAAGGATCTTTTCAGTGTACCGTTATGTTGCTATGAAGAATCTTTTCAGTGTGCCGTGTAGTGGCTAGGAAGGATCTTCTCAGTGTACCGTGTGGTGGCTAGGAAGGATCTTCTCAGTGTGCCATGTAGTGGTTAGTAAGGATCTTTCCAGTGTGCCGTGTAGTGGCTAGGAAGAATCTTCTCAGTGTACCGTGTAGTGGCTTTGAAGGATCTTCTCAGTGTGCCATTTAGTGGCTAGTAAGGATCTTTTCAGTGTACCGTGTAGTGGTTAGTAAGGATCTTTTCAGTGTACCGTGTAGTGGCTAGGAAAGATCTTCTCAGTGTACCGTTATGTTGCTATGAAGAATCTTTTCAGTGTGCCGTGTTGTGGCTAGGAAGGATCTTCTCAGTGTGCCATGTAGTGGCTAGGAAAAATATTTCCTGTGTACCGTGTAGCGGCTAGGAAGGATCTTTTCAGTTTACCATGTAGTGGCTAAGAAGGATCTTTTCAATGTACCGTTTAGTGGCTAGGAAGAATCTTTTCAGCGTACCGTATAGTGGCTAGGAAGGATCTTTTCAGTGTACATTGTAGTGGCTAGGAAGGATCTTGTCATTGGAGCATGCATGTGGCTAGGAAGGATCTTTTCAGTGTACCGTGTAGTGGCTAGGAAGGATCTTTTCAGTTTACCATGTAGTGGCTAAGAAGGATAGTTTCAGTGTACTGTGTAGTGGCAAGGAAGGTTCTTTTAATGTACCGTGTAGAGGCTAGGAAGGATCTTTTCAGTGTATCATGTAGTGGCTAGTAAGGATCTTTTCAGTGTACCGTGTAGTGGTTAGTAAGGATCTTTTCAGTGTACCGTGTAACGGCTAGGAAGGATCTTTTCAGTTTACCATGTAGTGGCTAAGAAGGATCTTTTCATTGTATCGTGTAGTGGCTAGGAAGAATCTTTTCAGTGTACCGTGTAGTGGCTGGGAAGGATCTTTTCAGTGTACCATGTAGTGGCTAGGAAGGATCTTGTCATTGGAGCATGCATGTGGCTAGGAAGGATCTTTTCAGTGTACCGTGTAGTGGCTAGGAAGGATCTTTTCAGTTTACCATGTAGTGGCTAAGAAGGATCTTTTCAGTGTACCGTGTAGTGGCTAAGAAGAATCTTTTCAGTGTACCGTGTGGGGGGTAGGAAGGATCTTTTCAGTGGAGTGTGTCATTCAGTTTAAATGATGCTTTACACTTAAATGATCCTTCCTAGCCACTACACGAATTAATGAAAAGATCCTCCTTGACAATTTTCCTTCAAAATTTGAACATCTTTTTTTTTTACCTTCCTATCTGCTACTGTGAATTTAGCCAACACGTTCATTAAGAAATATGTAGTATCAATTCTGGTTTATGTGTTCACTTCTATCAGTAAATTACACATGTATTCCTATTCCCTGCTGAAAATATATTCCTATTCCAGCTGCAAAGTATTCCTCTTTTCTAATGGCAGCTAATTTGATAGGGCAAAGTGTTTATCCATTCAAATATTAGCTTTGCTTTGTCCTACTCTAATTCAATTGTCAAACAAATTTCCCTAATGCAGTCATTTTGAACTGAAATAAAATGCCCAATTGAAATTAAAATTTTAGAATTGGAAAGAAACTCGCGAACACAAATTAACTTTTATTGAATTAAGAAATTAATGGGAATGGAAATATGGAATATTTTTAGTGTGTTTCACCTTTGAAGATTTTGGTATTATAACTTATGATTAGTGCAGCAAATATCAAACACTTCATTAATAAATTGTTTATTAAGAATAATAATACATTTGCTCGTTTTTTGCAACTGACTTCTTATGGTAAAAATATTACAAACATTTTGAATTCAATTTGTTCATCGTACAACACTATATTGTTCTTGTGATTAAATTTACACTTAAAACTAGCATGAAAACTTGTTAATTTCATTGAATATTTTAACAATCAGATTATAGTAAGTGGATATTTTAACAACCATATTAAATTTGGTGATATATTTTTAACAACCAGATCAAAATTAAGTGGGTATTTCAACAACCAGATTAAATTTGGTGATTTTTATTAACAACCATATTAAATTCAGTGGATATTTTTAACAACCAGATTAAAATTAGGAGGATATTCTAACAAGTACATTAGATTCAGTGACTGCTTACTACTATATTCCATCAAATGTTCACTCCATCTTTAAATTCACGAAGCAAAATCCCATCCTATCTAAAGCTCCTTCAGCTTCCAAAAGATTGAAAAAAATAAATTATTCTGTAGTACGATCGATATGAGCAATTGAGTATATCTTTGTCAAGAGTCCTTCTTATATCCTTTGACAATATCTCACAAGAATATCTTGGATTCCTTCAAGATTTTCCATTTACAGTGTTTTTGTTATCGTCCGTTATTTTAGAGGATATTTCTATATGTAAAAAGAAAGTCTATATATTTATCACCAAAAGTAAATTATAAAAGAGTATTTTCCGTATTGGTATCTATAATAATATTCTTCAATCAAATAATACTTTTAACTCGAATACGTCATTATTTTTGTCTATAATTATGTATTTGAACCATATAATTACAGTTGTTCATACTTTGAATAGAAATTGTTAACAAGTAGAGGGCTAAACTTTATAAAGAGCTACAGTCTCCACATTCCCACATGCCTTCCCATTTGCCTCCCCATTCATATTTGCCTCCTCATATCCAATTGTCTCCACATTCCCATCTGCCTTCCATTTCCCATTTGCCTCCTCAATCCCTTCTCATTATGTGGTAATAACCCTGTGGCAATTGTTGTCCAAGCCTCACTTGTTCTTCTCTCTTATAACTAATTCATCTGAAAAAGTACCTCCCTAATGACAACTCATTAATGTCACTCTTTCTAAAACTCCTTAACATTTGAAGTCTGCTATTGCTCCTGTTTTTGTTATTGCTGTTGTTTTTGTTTTGAAACATGGTGATAAATTACAATAATGAAACAATAAACGATTAGTTATTTCTATATTGCATATGATATAAAATAGTTTATAGACAACTGAAGTTTAATACCACATGATAAACACTCTGCTATATCATGAAATAGAACAAGCTTTTTCTGGGTAAAACTATGCAGTTGCAACTGATATTACCTACACAATGGATTGCATATTAATAAATAATACTTTAACATATAAATGAAAATTGTACAAATGAAAGTGTCAATGATATGGAGAATAAAATTGTAAATATAATATATATTGAACATAAATGTAAGTGATTTAACATTCACTTAATTTATAATATAAAAGATATATATTATAAATCTTATAAATATAGGGTCGGACGGGGTATCACTGCGCACAATCCTGCGAACTCTGTATTTAATCGAAAACTAAAGGTACTAGAGAAACTCTTTTTCTTGTGATGAAATGGTCATAAATGAGGATGGTTCTCAACCATTTTCGAAATAATTGCTAAATAAATAAAATACACATTGGCAACTTTTTGTGCGTAACTTTTAGTAAGTGCATAGGGGTATCACTGCGCACATGAAGGGGTATTACTGCGCATTGCATGATTACAGCACTTCACTCCCCCACCTAAATTCCTCCTGTTTCCATTTTAATGTCCCTCCTCCCTTCTATCTAAACCCCCTTCTTTCCCCATCTAAATATTCTCTCCTCCTATCTTAATTCCCCTTTCTTCCCATCAAAATACCTCTCTCCTACCATTTTAATTACACTCTCTCCTCATCGAAATCTCCCTCTCTTCCCATCTAAATTCCTCTCTTCCCTATCTATTTCCCTCTCTCCCCATCTATTTCCCTCTCTACATGCCCTCTCCCCAATCTACTTGTTCCTTGCTTTTTAAACACATATTTAATAAATCTGCAACAAATTTATTACTTAAATTTTACGCAACTAGTTAACTACTTATATCAAGTAATATAATACGATCGTACGTTTATTGTTAATCATTATTTAATTCAAAAACCTCTAACCCCCAACTAAATACCCTCATTCCCTGTCCTAATACCCCACATCAAGTTGCACAGCTACTATGATCGTAAGTTTTTTTGTTAATCAAATCTATAATTAAATTATACCTTATTCAATATTTATGTCTTTATTAAGAGCTGAAAACTCATATTTCAAATATAGTTATTAATGATGCGCAGTAATACCCCTCTACCTCTAAATTATCTGTGGAATCTCTGCGCACGGTTGTGGCAGGAAAACCGTTGAAACTGAGAAGTTGAAAATTTGTCACAATGTAGCTGTTAATGTTTCTGTTAACATATTGAAACAATATGAATCTTTAAATCTTGGTCAAACAGTTGTTGGAGAGTTTGCGGGATTTAAAAATCACCAGCGCAAACTTTTTTCAGATCGTTCTGAGAGCACCACGTACATCGCGACTTAGCTCTAGAAATACCAATAGGATAATGATGTTTATGGGAGAAATGAAGATGCTTGAAATGTTGATGCAATCAGATTTAGGCTAAAACAAGTTGTTTTAAAAATGTAAGGGGTGCGGAGTGACACCCCATAAAAAGAGTTTGCGCCGTGATACCCTGTCCGACCCTATGAAAAACTAAAAGTTAAAAATGTTTATTATAATTTCTTTGTGTGTAATGAAGTTTGGCTTACCGTGTGTTTAATAAAGTAGCTTTGTTGAAATACTATTTTCCTTTGAATATTAACTAATCCAATATCTATTTACTTCAGTTATAACTGTAAAAAAGAATGTTCCTTTAATCCCTTAACGAATGGCTAACACCGTTATTTATGAATTGAAATGTTCTTAGAATCTGTTTATAACCAAATAATATTTCAGAAAAGTAAAAAATATCTAAATTGCAAATAAGTGACTGGTAGTTTTCCGCCTGACAGTTATCCGTGTACCATATGGACACTGTATCACCTTCTCTGGACCAAACCGTCCTCAGCTGGAGTAATATTGTTGGACTATTACCAATTTCGAAAAGTCAGATTGGTTTAATTGATTATGTTAACACCCACTTTCCGAATACTGTACCGCTACCCCATTACTCTCCATTCGTATTTCTTTCATCACATTCTGCATTTTATTCAATCAAAATTTCTAATTGCTATAAATTCTCTACAATTTAATAATCAAATTACAGTAAATAATTCGTTTCCTGCAAATCCGCCTTATACCAAGGTGAGCCTATAGGCTGATTTTCCGAGAACGAATTTGTTGAAACTAAATTTACCGAAAAATAATTCACCGAACTGGATTCTCCGAATACGTGTTTGCCGAAAGACAAATTATCCCTAAACGGATTTACCGAAGTACGAATTAGGAGAAGGACAAATTTACAGGAAGAACAATTTGTCGTAAATATAATTTAATTAATAAAAACATTCTTTGAAACATTGTGGTTTTTGCCATTATATCTTATGCCTCAATAAAAACTTTTCTTATATGAATTTGACATTACTATTACTATATAAGTTTGTATTCCGCTAAATGCGTATCATTTCGTTAATTTCAAACATCTATAAGTATAGATTAAATATTAATATGTATATGGCATAGAATATGGCATTGAATGTATAGGGTTGATACAAAGCAATGTTTTTAATTTAAGAAAAATATTCGTGAAGGTGATACATACAATCGCTAAATCCTGAGGTTTATTGGGAGAATATTAACATAACTAATAGTTAAGTATTTGATGACAAACAATATAGTGTCGGACGGGGTATCACTGCGCATACCCATTTTTATGGGGTATCACTCCGCACCTCTTACAATTTTAAATCCACTTGTTTTAGCCTAAATCTGATTGCACCATCATTTCAAGCATCTTCATTTCTCCCATAAACATCATGAAGCACCATTATCCTATTAGTATTTCTAGAGCTAAGTCGCGATGTACGTGGTGCTCTCAGAACGATCTGAAAAAAGTTTGCGCTGGTGATTTTTAAATCCCGCAAACTCTCCAATAACTCTTTCACCAAGATTTATAGATTCATATTGTTTTAACATGTTAGCACAAACAATAACAGTTACATTATGTCAAATTTTCAAATTCTCAGTTTCAACGGTTTTCCTGCAACAACCGTGCGCAGTGATACCCCAGATAATTTAGAGGTAGAAAGGTATCACTGCGCATCATTAATAACTAAATTTGTTTGTAAATAAATATAAAAAATATGAGTTTTTAGCTCTTAATAAAGGCATAAATATTGAGTAAGGTGTTATTTAATTACAGATTTGATTAACAGTAAACTTACGATCGTAGTAGCTATGCAACTTGATGCGGAGGTATTAAAATAGGGAGAGTGGGTATTTAGGGGGGGGGGGGGGGCTGGTGCGGGGTGAGAGGTTTTTTAGTTATTAAATATTGATTAACAATAAACCTACGATCGTATTATATTACTTTATATAAGTAGTTAACTAGTTGCGAAAAATTTAAGTGTTAAATATTTGTTGCAGATTCATTAAATATGTGTTTAAAAAGCAAGGGACAACTAGATTGAGGAGAGTGCATGTAGAGAGGGAAACACAGACGTTTAGATGAGGTGGAGTAGGATTTAGATGTGGGGGAGGGGGAAATAGATGGGGAAGAGAGGGAAATAGATGGGGAAGAGAGGGATTTAGATGGAAAGAGAGGGAGATTTCGATGAGGAGAGAGTGTGATTAAAATGGTAGGAGAGGGGGATTTAGATTGGAAGAGAGGGGGATTAAGATAGGAGGATTGGGATATTTAGATGGAGAAAGAAGCGGGTTAGATAGGGGGAGGTGGGACATCAAAATGGGGACAAGAGGTAATTAGGTGGGGGAGATAAGTGCTTTATTTATGCTATGCGCAGTAATACCCCTTCATGTGCGCAGTGATACCCCGATGCACTAATTGAAAGTTACGCACAAAAAACTGCCAATGTGTATTTTATTTATTTAGCAATTATTTCGAAACTCGTCGAGAACCATCCTCAAGATTGGTAGTAAGGTAAGGAAAAATAATAAGGTAAAGATGGTAGCAAGGTAAAGATTGGTAGCAAGGTAAAGATTGGTAGCAAGGTAAAGATTGGTAGCAAGGTAAAGATTGGTAGCAAGGTAAGGATTGGTAGCAGAGTAAAGATTGGTAGCAAAGTAAAGATTGGTAGCAAGGTAAGGATTTGTAGTAAGGTAAAGATTCGTAGCTGGGTATATATTGATATAAGGTAAAGATTGATAGTAAGGTTAAGATTGGTAGCAAGGTAAAGATTGGTAGCAAGGTAAGGATTGGTAGCAAGGTAAGGATTGGTAGCAAGGTAAGGATTGGTAGTAAGGTAAAGATTGGTAGCAAGGTAAAGATTGGTAGTAAGGTAAAGATTGATAGTAAGGTATGGATTGGTTGTTAGGTAAAAATTGATAGTAAGGTAAAGATAGAAGGTAAGGTAAGGATAAATAGTAATGTAAGGATTTGTATTAAGGTAGGGATTTGTATTAATGTAGGGATTTGTATTAAGGTAAGGATTTGTATTAATGTAGGGATTTGTATTAATGTAGGTATTTTTATTAATGTAAGGATTTGTTTTAATGTAGGGATTTGTATTAATGTAGGGATTTGTATTGAGGTAAGGATTTGTATTAATGTAGAGGTTTGGGTATCTGACGGTTTTTCCGAGAACGAATTTGACTTAACCAAATTCTCCGAAAACTAATTCGCCGAACCCTTAATAGCCGAACCGGATTTTCCGAATACGAATTTGCCGAAACCCAAATTTGTCGAGAACGGATTCGCCGAAAGCCAAATTTGCCGAAAGACAAATATACCGAAAAACTTATTTATAACAGGATGTAAAATTTTACAAAAGTTACAGAAAAGAAACAAAACAACGAAATCATAACCCTTATTTACAATAAATGACTCTTTAATTATTCTATCTCTTCGACAATCATTGTGCTAATCTTTGTACCACTAAATGATTCTTTGTCTTTTCTTATTTTAAAGACGTTCAAGCTGTATTCAGTCAGAATCAGTCAGTCAGCTATGGGAGCATGTTGCATTTCCTTCATTTGAGTGTTTGATTGTTTTTAGATTGTGTGTTTCTAGTGTGTTTATTCATTTTTATGAATATTCCATGTTTACTGCATATTTTTAATTCAGTTTTTAATATTATACCATACAGGAGGTGTTTTGTTAATATTTATTCTATTTATTGCGCTTAAAATATAAAATTGTTAGTAATGAATAACATAACTATTAGGTATGTGTACAGTATATCTTCCCAATATACCTCTAGCTTCAACGATATTGTCACTTGCATGAATAAATTTGTTTCAGGTAATTTTTTTTATTTTTATCAACCCTTTTTAATATTTATCAACATTTAATATATACAGTTAGATGGTGGCCGGTCAATTGATCCCCGGTCAAAAAATCCCATGTCATTTGGTCCCCGGTCATTAGATCCCCAGTCATTTGATCTTCATACCATTTGATTCCCGGTCAAAAGATCCCCGGTCATTTGATTCCCAGTCATATTTTGTTTTGTTTATATATTAATACAAGAAGGAACTCTTAAAAAAGGAAATCAGTAAGAAAGAAAATACTCTATCACAATCTAAATTGCTATGTATCAAGCAGATATTGTTACTAAAAAAATACGCCAAACGAAACCTTCATTTCTACTCTATGATATTCTTCTTAATGCGACAATCGCAGCAGTTACGATCAGATACATTTCATCGCCATAATAAGAAGCTCAACAATTTGTACGGTGGTAAAGTATATTTACCAGAAAATAAATCCTCCATCATTAACTTATCAGACATTCAATTAAACGTGCACGAGCAGTCATTACTCAGCAAAGGTCTTAATTTCAGTATGTCTAAGGAAATCAAACCAATAGAGAGAAAACTTCACATGGAAAAGCTTTACATGTCAATAATTGATCAAAAGTCTGCCGGAAAAGTATCAATTGATACAGATGATCACTTAAAAACAAAACTCAAGTTATTCAGTATAAAGAACCAACAGCCTGAATACGATTGCCTAACCAAGGAGGAGAAAACAGCAGTACGTTCACTTCAAGCAAATGAAAATATTGTTATCCAACGGCAGGACAAAGGGGGAGGTGCCGTTGTGATGAACAGATTGGACTACAATGCTAAACTCCTGGGCATAATTTCAGATGACACTAAGTTTATACCTTGTCCAGCTACACAAACTGAAAATGTCAAGAAGGAAATTAACATTATAGCAAACACAATTAAGCTAACCAGCACTTCATTATATCACAAAATCCGAAGAACTGGAGATTTCTATAATGGACATCTCTATGGACTATCAAAGATTCACAAGAACTCCACAGACCCACCCCTGAGACCTATTATTAGTATGGTTGGCACAGTTACTCATGATATCGCCCAGTATATCAATTGCCTCATCAGACCATATCTGAATGCATCCCAAATTGTTAAATCAGGCACAGAGATAATATCGCAATTCGAAAACATATCGCTAAACACTAATGAATGCCTCGTCTCACTTGATGTAGAATCATTATTCACCAATGTTCCGGTAACTGAAACAACTGATATCATTATAGAATCAGTTTACAGTCATGACAGCCTTCAACCCCCTAAAATTGATAGAAATATTTTGAAACAACTACTGGTAATATGTACAACAAAAACACCTTTTGAACACAATGGCCAAACCTTCATCCAGTCTGACGGAGTTAGCATGGGCAGTCCACTTGGACCCACCTTCGCAGACTTTTATATGTCCAACTTAGAGAACAAGCTCCTCTCAGAAACAAGAGCAAGTAATCCAAGATTTTACAAAAGATACGTAAACGACATAATAGCAATCTTCAATAACAAGCGCCATATTAAACTCTTCAAGCAACGACTACAAAAATCATCCGTTCTACAATTCACACATGAAGAAATGGAAAACAATGCATTTCACTTTTTAGACGTCAAATTATCCATGGACCCTAATAGAAAATTCACAACTTCAGTCTATATCAAACCTACAGATACTGGATCATATAGCAACTACAATAGTCATATACCTGTCTCATATAAAAAGTCCATTATCAAGACCCTAGTACATAGAGCACTGAAATACTCGTCAACATGGGAATCCCTCGATCAAGAATTTAATAGAATCAAACAAACCCTGGTCAATATCCACAAGCATTAATAGAACAAATAATAAATAATGCATTGGAAAAGCACTTATCACCTGAAAACAACAACACAGAAGATCAAATTCAGCTATACGTCAGACTAACCTCCATTGAAAAATTTAAGCAGGACAAAAAACAATTTAGATCAATAGTCAAACAGCACGTCAAACCAACAAACCCAGACCAAAAAATTAACATCACCCCATACTTCAAGCCAACAAAACTCATTTCCAGCTTCTCTACAAGACCCCGCAAGAATCCTCTGGAGACAACACACGTGGTGTACCAATTTAATTGTCCGGTTGACAGATGTAACTCTGTATATGTCGGGTACACCACGTGTCGTTTGGAACGAAGGATTCAACAGCACAGATACAGCAGCAGCAGCATCCATAGTCACCTCCAGACCGACCATCCAGATCATCCCCCACTTGAACCACCAGTAATGCAGTCATCTTTCAAAATAGTCCATTCCAATAATAACATAGTTGATCTCAAAATACTAGAAGCCATTACCATCCGAGAGCAGAATGCCTACATTAATGTAAAATTCAACGAACTATCACAATTTCTTAATTTATATAAATAATACTAATTTCATATCTATATCCCATAAACAATTAAACACATCACATTTAATGTAATTATTAATGTATTGTAGCACGGTCCATTTATCTGTTATTAGACTAGTACCAATATTTTGTAATCTTATTTGTTGTATGTATGTTTACCTTAGTATGACTGCTCTGTGAACATTTTAACTATAGCTCTTCTTTATCCTTATTTTTCATATTATAATCAGACCTTACTAGGTAGAGCAGTTTTTTCTTGTGTCAGCCACAGACAATGGTAACTCTATCGTTACCTTAGGCAGGTCACACTATTGAACTGTTCATCTCATATACATTCCATATAAACTACTTTCCTATATCTCTCTTCTTATTTTCTTTTCTCTTAAACTATTTCATTATATTTATTAGGCACTATTCACATGGCAGTCTCTCTGCTGTGTGCATACATATTACTTTCCGTGTTTTTCAATTTATTATTAATATTTTAATTTTTCATCATTATATTTACAGATTAACTTGAAAATGTCTATAGTAGTAAGACGAAATGTCGTTATTTTTATTTCATTGTGCAAATTTTATTCGAGAATTGTTTTAAATAAAATAAATATAGAAACTAAAACAAGTTTCCGTTCCTTGGAAAAAAGTGTTTTTATATTTAACATACAATAATTTATTATGATCTTCATTTCTATATAAAAAATTGTCATTTACTATTTAAATAATAAGTTAAATTTGTGAAATAAATTGACATCTACAATTTTTATAATAAATTTTATATATGTATAATGAAACAAATGACAGAATTCAAACAGCTAGAGCTTATTATTACAACAAATTAATCATTTTTATTTACTAATAATTTATATTTACAACTAGTCAGAAAACATATTGCACATGATAGGAAATATTAACCATGCAACTCTTGAAAGCTAAAGTTAGGTATATTCACTTAGCAAACTATGTGAATATACCTAACTTTTTATTATTATGATAAAATCTTTTTATGGTAAATAATATATTTAAGTGATTTTACCATAAAATTGTTTTTGATTTCCCACCTGCATGATGATAATACTTGAAACAGTTACGGCAAAAAAACTTAACTGAAAACTACCAATAAAATTGTCAAAAGTTACTCCTCAATTAGTTTTTATACCAGGAGAAGTAATTACGAGACATGCTCCTGATTTATTTGATTAGTCATTTGTGCTAGTTTATAATAAGTGTGAGGTATACATGTGCATTTGATTTTACCATTGGATATTTTTTATTGCTGGAATATAAATTTGAAAGCATATTTACTGTTACTTATTTGAATAAAAAATATTTAATTTCTTGTTAGCTGTTTTTACTCGAATTACTTAGTTTCTTCAAAAAACTTCATCGACTGTAAGGTGCATATTTCTACTATATATTAAATAATTAATATATTCACATATAATAAATGAATAGTAGGTGTATTAATGGAAAATATGACAGGGAATCAATTGACCGGGAATCAAATGGTATGGGGATCAAATGACCGGGGATCAAATAACCAGGAATCAAATGACCGGGGATCAATTGACCTAGAGCCCAGTGAGATATACAGTATGGGCCACAAAAATGTTTCCGCTTTTTCAAATACTTGTAAATCTTTAGCCAATACACGGAAAACCTGTATCTTGGTCTCTTTTTCTCTGCCTCTTATTGTACTATTAACAGGTGAAAACAATTTTGAAATGATGGACATAGTTTTAGAACAAGTAAACGAAGAGTGAGGGTGATTATTTTGTCATTGTTATTTTACTTATTAAAAGAAAGTGAATAAAAGGAAAAATATTATCATGGTAGATACTTTAATACAGGGTACTTACACTTCTTCCTTAGAAACTATTTGTGAATAGAACAACTTCAGTTACATTTTGTTCTCAATGAAGTTTTCACTTCGTGTAGTCAACAGAACTTCTTACATCACTCTATTAAATTTTGGAATCAGATGCCACTAGAAATAAGATTGACAGACGGTACTGAAGTATTTAAAAAGAGATTGAAGATCCTCTTGCTGTCTGAGCAGAGTCAATAGCTGTTTAAAAGTGTTTTATTAAATGCTGTATTGTATTATTTTTTGTGATAGTTGCTGCACTGTATTGTTTTTACATTGCAATAATTATTGTAATGCATTAAATATTGTTCTTTTTTTAAAATTGTATATTGAATTATTCATTATGATATATTCATTTCTGTATTAAACTGATTATTGTATTGTATGTATATAGTTATTCTATATCGAAACTTGCCACATTACTCTATTAGACTACCAGTTGGCTTAGTTTTCTTTTCTTTTTATAATTGTACCCCTACTCTTTTATTGTAACCTTTTATTTTCTAATAAACTTATTGTATTGTATTGTATTGTAATATTCGTTCTTCGCTTGTTCATTGCATGGTTAAGGCCGCTTCACATTTGCATTTTCAACAGCGCGGAAAAAAGCTCTTCTATAATGTAATTACACTTGCGTTTTTTTTATCGATGAAGTAAAAATCACATTAGATTTTTACGTCATCGATAAAAAAACGCAAGTGAAAACATATTTTAAGAAGAGCTTCTTACCGCGCTTTTAATAATGCAAATGTGAAGCGGGCCTTAACCATGCAATTAACAAGCGAAGAACGAATATTCATAGTGAAAACTTCAATGAGATCAAAATGTCACTGAAGTTGTTCTATTTCAAAATAGTTTCCAAGGAAGAAGTTTAAGCACACTGTATTAAAATATCTACCATTGTAATTTTTTTCCTTTTATTCACTGCCTTTTAGTAAGTAAAATCAAAGAGTTAGCTCTAAGAATAACCTTAGCGCAATGACAAAAATAGTCATCCTCACTCTTTGCTTACCTGTTCTTAAACTATGTTCATCAGTTCAAAAATGATTTCATCAGTCAATGGTACATTGAGAGGCAGAGAAAAGGATACCAAGATACAGTTTTTTCGTCCATTGGTTAACGATTTACAAGTATTTGAAAAAGCGGTTACATTTTTGTGGCCCCTACTGTATCAATTCAGAAAAATGATACCGAATTAGCGGAATAGAAATTTATATAGCTACAGTAATGTCAAACTCATATAAGAAATGCGTTTTTTAATGCATAAGATATAATGATGAGAACTACAAAGTCCAACAGAATGTTATTTTTAAACAGGTACATTAAATTTTATTTTCGACAAATTTGGGTTTCGGGAAATTTGACCTTTGGCAAATCCGTTTCCGGCCAATTTGGTATTCAGATAAAACGTATTTGGAAAATCCGTCTTGGCAAATTAGTTTTCGGCAAATTTGGTTTCGGCCAATTCGTTTTCGGAAAATCAGCCTAAACCCAGAGATTTGTATAGTACGTAAGGATTGGGTTATGATTGATTTCGTTGTTGCGTTCCATTTTTGTAACTTCTGTTTAATATTACATTTTGTGTCAAACCAGTCTTTCGGCAACTTTGGTTTTCGGTAAAACCGTATTCGGAGAATACTGTTCGGCAAATTAAGGTTCGTCGAATTAGATTCCGTGAATTTGGTTTTAGCGAAATCATTTTCGGCTAATCCGCCGGATACCAATGTGTAAATTAATTATGAGAGTATTCCTGCATTTAGGGTAAGTTACAAATTGTCGCACACCAAACAATTAGTATTATATAGTTTTTTCTTATATGACAGTAAATTTAAAACCAAATTACAATTCGTAACTTACCCATGCAATAGTATTATGAAAGATTAATTAAAATTACTCTTCAGTTTTAGTTATGGTTATGAGAGGTTCTTACTCAATCTTTTGCGTCTCAACCACAAACTAATCTCTGGTAATTAGTTTGCATCAGTTGCTGCAGATACTCACAAATATCTCCTACTTTTTCATCAGTAAATGGCATGCATGTTCATCCTCCTGTAGACTCTGAAAACATTAAAGTGCTACTACCTATCATCAATGGAAAAAGAAAAATCACATAGATTCAATTACATCTCCTTCCTTTTCATTCTGGAAATTAAAATAGACACGGGAATATTTAAACGTTTTAGCATTGCAGCAGTGATTAAGTATCAATGTTTATAGTGTATATTCAACTTGAAATAAGCAGCACCAATATTTGAATAGATAAAATAAGTTCAATTTGTATAGATGGAAGAACGATTGCATTTTAAGATGATGTATATACAAATATTATTAAAAAATTTAGTACGATAATTCAGCAACTTTTTTTCCAGTTTAGCAAATGCAACCATCGATGCTGTTTTTGTTTAATAAAGATTATTTATTGAACTATTATTTTATTACAATTTGTCCACCGAAGCATTTAACCGTTTATTGATCCAATATTTAATTGAAATTGATTTGATTAAGTCTTCAACTTATATTCCAAAATGAATTCAATAATATTTAGCCATTTGGCAACGCTAGCAAAATATTTTAGATAGTCGAAAGGCGTAGTTTTCAAAGCAGTGCGATATTGAACGTCGATAAAAATTCCAAAGTGTAATTGAAACTCAAAGCTATCGAAATGACAATGGTATTGGACTTGGATTGATGTTGTTTTGGAGGTAGCCGGTAAATTACTCGAAAACAACTGCTCGAGATACAATTGCTCGAAAACAATTGCTCGAAAAAACATTGCTCGAATGAACAATAATTTGGTCGAAAGACAATTGCTCGAAAAACAATTGCTCGAACGAACAATTGACCGAAGGAACAATTGCTCCAAAGAACAATATTATTGCTCGAATGATCAATCGTTCAGATAATATAAAATAAATGAAATACAGTTATTTTCAATTACTAATTAGAAACAAGGACAATTAGTTGCAGCTAATCGAAGAGATTTCACTTCAATATTAACCGAATTTTGGCAATATTTACGTAATTGAAAATTGCTCAAATAATCCAATTTTGAATGATCAATTGCTTAATGAAAAAGAAGATGAAAAGTCAATCAATTAAGAGCTACCGAAGAATGACAATTTAATAAAAAAAATAAGTGGCACGAATACCAGAGGACATGCTAAATGTGTCGGGAACAGTTCCCATAGCCCAAGCTGCTAAAACCTAACAAACCTATAAACTTAGCACATGGAACATCTCGTCGGAGCCCAGTGAAGTTATTGACTGACAAAAAAAATTACTGAACCCAAAATAGGTGCAGTATTCCTGTTCCATAAAAATTTGAAAATCAGGAAGTTAATAATTTAAAAACAGAATTATAATTGATAGTAAATAGTGATGAAAAATATGAAATGCAGTTATTATAACTTGCTTATTAGATACCTGGACGGTTAGGTGCAGCTAATTGAAGTGATCCAACTTGATGATTATCTGAATTTTTTTAATTTGAACACTTAGCAATTGATCATACGAGCAATTGTTCATTCGATCAATTGTTCGTTCGAGCAATTGTTTTTCAAGCATTGACTTTCGAGCAATTGCTCATCCGAGCAATTGTTTTTCGAGCAATTGTTAACGAGCAATTGTCTTTTGAGCAATTGTTTTCGAGTAATTTATCTAGAACCTGTTTTGGAGCGTTCGAACAGGATCGAAAGAGTGTGATTTTCCGAATTCTCTGAGAACCAGTGAATAAATGGCTCAGTCTAAATCCCGGACTGTCCGAAAGCCAATGAAAAATGGCACGCAGTGAAGACCAAATCTTTCTCTTTCATTAGCTTTAAGTGGACTGATTGAAGACAATTTATTAGACGTCAAAGAACTGGAAATAAAAGTCTTGCAAACTAAATTATTAAAAGTAAGATAGTGTGAGTATATTCGGCATTTATTCGCAAAAATATTTGAATCAGTTCAGAAAATATATTTTAAGTAAATGGTAATATTACTTACGTCGTTCATTTTAATTTGGTGATGAGAGATGATCAGGTTTGTGGAGATGTTGAGATATGATCAGGTATTTGGAGATGGTGAGAGATGATCAGATCTTCTCGCTCTACCAGTAGTCGGTTTTCAGTCAAGTCATTTCTAGCTATAAGAATTACCTCTGTTAACAGATGTAGCGACAACTCCATTTGCACATACGGCCTATAAAATTACAATAGGCTCTAGATAGGCGACTGGAGTCTTTTTGCTGTTACTGTCATTGCTTAGTACCTTCTATTCACAGCAATAATTTGTCTCTCGGTACAAAAAATGAAATTCCGAACAAAAACAATTATCCAAATATTATCCGTTAATTTAAACTATTCTCAGTCTTTGTATTACTTTTCGTTGCGTGGAAAGAATTCATGCATAACAATTCAAAGTGAAATTTTTTTAGAAATAAGTTCTCCAGGAAGTTCAAATGTTAATATTCTGAAGCTGTAAAGCCATGTTGTTATTGGTCTGAGGAGACTATGATAAGACTTTGGATGCCTCTTCACTGCGCATATCAGCCTTCATCTTTCTCTAGGGAGTGTTACAAGAAGAACTTTGCAGTCGTTTGTCTCTGTCAAAAGTCAAAGAAATGAAGAATATCTTATCAATCTTTGGCGGAGGTTTTAACGATGCTGTAAAATGGAGGACGGATACTTTTTAGATCAGAAGAGGAAAGTTCGAATTATTTATTTTCTGTCAATTGTCAACCTGAAGCTGTCTGTGGAAAAAGGGGTGGCATCTTTTGGGCCCAAAACTGTAATTAGGCTTATGGATCGTCTCTAATCATTGTATACTAAATTTTGCACTTTTATAACGCTACTTTAGAATATAGCGCAACAGTTGTACTCTTCGACTACGAGGTATTATATTTTTGTTGGTTAGATTCGTTGGTTTCATTTACTATCCACTCTTCATTTTCCTCAGCTGAATGGTATTCTCTTTGCAGCAGTCTGAATGTACCCAAGTCTATAATTCTTTACCGTAGTCTGAATGTACTCAAGTCTATAATTCTTCACAGCAGTGTAAATGTACCCAAGTCTTTAATTCTTTACGGTAGTTTCAAAGTACCCAAAACTATACTTCCCTCACCGCAGTCCCAATGTACCCAAGTCTATAATTCTTTACCGCAGACTGAATTTACCCAAGTCTATAATTTTCTCCGCAGACTGAATGTTCCCAAGTCTTAAACTCTTTACTGCAGTCTGAATGTACCCAAGTCTATAATTCTTCACGGCAGTCTGAATGTACTCAAGTCTCAGTCAGAATTGCCTCCAAATTGGAAGATTCCCTACAATAATTTCTTTCCAGTCACGTCCTCGCCTGGTCTAACGACTAAGAAATATTTTCCTGCCCACAGCTAACATTTTGTGCAGTTTTAGCCTCATCAATTCTTTGCCATCATTCCTCTGAATTGAAATCTTTTACCATCAATAACAACTTGACTTGGTAAGAAGTAAGTGAGAAATTTGAATGAATTGAACCAGAATGAAGCAAGGAATGAATACGGCACCTCATTGCACATTAAAATAATTTTATTGACTGTAAATAGATATTGTATGAATGTTCTTCATCGTAAGAGTTCATCTCCAGTGGATTATTATTAGTATCTTCCTGCAGAGACACAATATTTCGGTATTAAATAATTTTTATCATTTTTTATCAAATCTACGGTTTTCACGTTTATTATTTGATTTACTTTTCTTATTTTTCTCAATTAATGGATCTTCTATTTTTTTCTCTGACAAAAATTTTTGTTTACGGAGGCAACAACAAGAAGAATAACAACAACAACTCATTCCTTGGCTTCTGTATTCGTAGAGTATCTTTTCTAAAATAATTTAAATTTATAAATAGTTGACTTGCACAAGAAGTTTTTCTTCTATTTTCCAGAGGCAATTTAAACTCAATACTCCACGATTCTATAAAAATGTATGACTTTAATTCCTGAGAAAGCTTCCCGGTCAAACAAAATATTTTCCCATTAATCTTTAAGAAGAATATCAGTCAATTAATGTATTATTTCTATCACTGTTAGTTCTTTCTTTTCCTTTAAATCCTCTTGTATTTTGAAGACACAAATTTAAATTTTAACAAGCTGTAGGGTCATTCAGGTCGCAAGAAAACAGTACGATCTGAAGAAAAATCAATTTTGTTCATCAAATTCAAGCTTGTGACTTCCTTTTTATACCTAAAAACTTCCAGATTGTCAATATTTTATAATAAAGAATAGTTATATGAATATTCTTGAAATCTAGAAATAAATCTGTTTTTATTAATGGGGATTTTGTCTCATAAAGATATTCTTAGTGTTTGAACTAACTTCATTGTCCGTTTTTTGGTCATTTGCACCACACATCAATTAGGTCATTTTTATTCTCATTAAAATGAATAAAACTTTATGAAAATTAAACTGTGGATGAAGGAGGGTTCTACAAACAAAATTAAACATGAAAGAAAACTGTACCTTGAATAGTTGCTAAATTATACGAGTTTAAAACTGGGTTCACTTTTTTGTGAGTCCTAGTTGTTGTTCATTAAAGAGAAGTTCTACTGATGTGGGAATTATTATTAATATGACAATGTAACTCACACTAGCGCATGTCACCAGCGTTTGGAAAAGTGATTTATCTGTCAGGTGGTCTGGACTCTCAATGTTCAGTCCGCAGATCTCCTTTGCTTCAGTGTATTTGCTGCCGTCACAAGATGAAGAGGTGGAGTCGTAAAAGAGGAAAGGAGACCTGATTGGAATAGCAGACTGACTCACTTGTGCTCCAGAGAAAACTAAATTGTTCACTGATTTCTTGTCCTCATACTCTGCCAAGAACATTAGCTGGAAGTAGAGACACATTGGTTACAGATTCTATATACACTTTATTTACAATAGTTGGTTGTTTTAACTCATTAGAGTCATTACTGTGCACTTTATTTGCAATGATTATTAATGGTAAATTTAGAAAATCACAAGAAAATTCATATATGAAATAGCTAGTTATCTATTAAATAAATTACTGAATTTAACAAACTTAGCTGTTATAAAATTAGGATTTTGAGTTTTGACTAATAACATTTCTTTACACTTCAAATATATAATGTTCTGACATTCCTATGCTTCCATAAATATTATTCAGTGGTTTTGTGATTTTGAACTAATAAAATTCACTAAATTGGCTACATATTTCTTTTTCAATCGCAGGTACCATCACATAAAAGAATATGTAAATAGCTAACTAATCGATAAAGAGAATAAAACACTAAAATGAATGGTTAATTAACCTATTCCTTTAATGTTGAATTCTGTAATTTAAATACCAAATTCTGTCATTTCCTCTCTATGAGGTATAGAATGAGACTAACACTGTATAAATAGCATTCGCTGGTAAATAATAGAAAGATTCAAATTTTATGATTTACCCTGCAATAAATTCCACATGGCTTACACATGGATACCATGTGGTTGGGTGGTTTTAATGTGGCAATGGGTTTTTAAGATGTATCATCCACATCGAAACAACCTTAACACTAAAATAACAGAGGTTTGCGTAACATGTGGTTACGCAATATCATAACCACATGTTTTATGAAACCATACTGAAACCATATGGTATAGATATGTACTTATATGCATTAAAACCACATGTCAAGTACCATTTCAATAACAGATGTTGACAATATGTAATTTACCACATTAAACCACTTGCCAATTACCATTTCATTAACGGATGTTAACCATGTGTTATTTACCAAAATACAACCACATGTCAATCACCCTTTCAATAACAGATGTTAACCATGTGTAATTTACCAGCATAATATCCACATGTCAATTACCATTTCAATGACATTTTAACCATATGTAATTTACTAAATTACATCCACATGTCAATTACATGAATAATAGATGTTGTGAATACATGTGGATATAATGTGGATTACATATGGTTAACATCTGTTTTAGGAATGGTATTGCCATATGGTTGTAATCATATAAATTATATAGGGTTAACATCTGTTATAGAAATGGTAATTGACATGGGGTTGTAATGTGGTAAATTACATGCGGTTATTTAGATAGGAATTGATAAAAAATAATAGGTAACTAGGTAGGTATTTACAAATATTAATAGATAACTGTATATATAACTTTACTTTTCCATTGAAAAAAAAGACACAGAATCAGAATAGGATATTAAGTTAGAATTTATTCACTGGCAGGCCCCGCTTTAATTACACCCTGCTATATTAAAAATGGTAATTATTTCGAAACATGTTTCAAAATAAGTACAGTTCAAAAGGGATACAATTTTTCGTGATTATTTGACGGTAACTAAAAAAACATTAATTTCATAATTCAGATGAGAAAATTAATTAAAAGCCTTTGGTTCAGAAATCAACATGTCCCATTTTAGAGTTAGTTCCGTGTTATCGCATGGTTCCATATTTTCGAACAATTATGATACCAATTAGGATAGAAGTTAAGTAATAAGTACTATAATTTCTTTTCTGACTTGTCTGAAAATGTAGAACGAACGAAAAATTTGGAAGTTAGTACCCTAATAACAAAAATATTTCACAGAACATAAAATTGCTGTTTTTCAATTCACACAATAATTATTTAAATCAAAGTATCTATTAATTACTCACCTATACTGAGTGAGAGTAAAGCTATGGTTTAAATTTAAAACCTTTAATAAATTCACTACTTTAAAATTTCATCTCAGTCACAAACACTGAAACACTGTTTATTAAGAGGCTTATATGTATATGTAGTACTGTAACCCTAAAACAAATTTTCTTTCATTATAATTCATAGAAAATGAGATTTATAGTGTATAATCAAGGAGTGATAATTATAAATTTCATGTTACTTTTCCTCGCTTTAATTACTGCTCGGTAATTAAACTGAATCGTGATTTAGTAATTTAAGCGGAGCCTGACTGTATAATAACTAAAAAGTTATCATATTGCATAAAGATCATTCCAATCATATATCTACCATGTCCAGGATAGCTCAATGAATACGTCGCAGACTCAATAGACATGAGACTACAGATTGCAAGATCGCGTCCCGGAAACACAACTTCATTTCTTTCTCCCTCTATTCCCATCTAATTTGTATATATCAATATCTAACATTAAACTAAATAATACACAGCCAAATTACGTATACACTATAATACAATATAGTAAGTAATGGCAATAATATTAGCAGGATATTTTTGATTTCTTGACACATGGTACTGATGTGTGTTACATATGGTACTGATGTGTGTTACATATGGTACTGATGTGTATTACATATGGTAATGATATGTGTTACATATGGTACTGATGTGTGTTACATATTGTACTGATGTGTGTTACATATGGTACTGATATGTGTTACATATGGTACTGATGTGTGTTACATATTGTATTGATATGTGTTACATATGGTACTGATATGTGTTACCTATGGTACTGATGTGTATTACATACGGTAGTGATATGTGTTACATATGGTACTGATATGTGTTACATATGGTACTGGTATGTGTTACATATGGTACTGATATGTGTTACATATGGTACTGATGTGTATTACATACGGTAGTGATATGTGTTACATATGGTACTGATATGTGTTACATATGGTACTGATATGTGTTACATATGGTACTGGTATGTGTTACATATGGTACTGGTATGTGTTACATATGGTACTGGTATGTGTTACACATGGTACTGGTATGTGTTACATATGGTACTGGTATGTGTTACATATGGTACTGGTATGTGTTACATATGGTACTGGTATGTGTTACATATGGTACTGGTATGTGTTACATATGGTACTGGTATGTGTTACACATGGTACTGGTATGTGTAATATATGGTACTGGTATGTGTTACACATGGTACTGATATGTGTTACACATGGAACTGATGTGTGGTACACATTGTACAGATATATTTCACATATGGTACTGATGTGTGGTGTTGGTTAATGGTTAACGTGTGTATTTCATATGTTATACAGGTGGCAAAACCACATGTATAACATATCGTCCAAGGTTCCAAAAAGTCTACCTGGTAACCACATTGTTTTAAAGTGGACTAACCACATGGTATACATGTGGAAATGTTTGCTGGGCACTGTATATATTAACTGTATTTTTTTGTATCTCCATACATTTTAAATTATATAATCCAATTACAATTTCTTTAGAGAATATATTATGATTTATAGAAAAATAAATTAATCATTTTCATTTTCCAACACAATTTTTGGCAGGGCATGCACATTGCACATGCATTAAATATTATGATTTTATTATCGTTGAAAAAAAGTCATATCTCTAAGATAATTTATATAAAGAGATTTGTCTAACATTTTAAATTTTGAATGATCATTTTATATCTTTGCTTGTTAAAATATCTTCAGCAATATCCCCCCATGTAGTCTAGTTTACAAGTTTAAGTCCATCAGACGTATTTCTCGTTTTAATTCCCAATCATTTCATTTGCAAGGAGAGGCAAATCAAAATGCTTTTAAATAACGCCTTCCACTTTTTTACCTTCAATTCAAAGCCGTAATCCGCTTTCATCCTTTTTGCAAGTGAGTGGAAAAAACCTATTCCAGGAGATGAGGAAAATCTGGGAAAAAGTTTTCCGGAAGATATGGAGAAAAATGTGGGAAAAGTTTTTCTTGGAGAAATGGAGGAAAACATAATTCCGGGAGATGTAAAGGAAAATCTACAAAAAGTTATTCCGGGAGATGTGGAGGAAACTATGAGAAAAGTTATTCCGTGAGATGTGGAGGAAGATATGGGAAAAGTTATTCAGGAAGATGTATTTCAAATCGTTTTTTCCAGGAGAAATGATGGAAATTATTGAAAAATTATTCCGGGATACGAAAAGGAAAATATGGGAAAAAAATATTCCGGGAGACGTGAAGAAAATATGGGAAATAATCTGTTCCGGGAGATGTTAAGGAAAATCTGGAAAAAAGTTATTCCGGGTTATGAGAAGGAAGGAAAATCTGGATAAAAATAGAAGATATAACAGAATTAAATATTCAAAATACAAATGTTGATGATATTATTTTACAATGCCGTCCAAAATGTTAACATCGAGACAGAGTTAAATGCTTATATAAAGATATATACAATTGAAAAGACTTATAAAGAGAGGAATTTCCATATTATCAAGAGGTTATTAAAATATCAACATTGAAGGTTTTACCGGCATTTTGAAACTTTTTGAAAAGTTGACATTATAATGACCCTCTTCAAAATATATGTACTTATGTATATGTATAAGTTGGCAACAAATTATTAATTAAGCATGTCTCATTGAAGAGTAGATGAGCCTTTACTTTAGATAATTTTTTACTTTGTTTTTCGAGTTTTCTGAATATAACTAAATTTTCTTGAGATATTATTTTCAGTATGCATTTTGAGAGCCAGAAGGAAATTATATTTTTGATTACCATCTTATTATTAAATGAAACTATTTTTATTGATTAAAACACAATATTAAAAAAAATTATTCACAACGTTTCGATAAATGACTTTTATCATCTTCAGGTATTTAAAATATATACAGACAGTCTGGAATTAAGAAGAACAGAAATAAAATATAAATGCTTAGACTGATGTAATAGAGATGGTTAGACTAAATGAACATAAACAGAAGGGAAAAAAGAAATGTACAACTTTTAGTTGTACATTTAGTTGTACATACAGGGAAAAAGTTGTACATTTCTTTTTTCCCTTCTGTTTATGTTCATTTAGTCTAACCATCTCTATTACATCAGTCTAAGCATTTATATTTTATTTCTGTTCTTCTTAATTCCAGACTGTCTGTATGTATTTTAAATACCTGAAGATGATAAAAGTCATTTATCGAAACGTTGTGAATAATTTTTTTTAATATTGTGTTTTAATCAATAAAAATAGTTTCATTTAATAATAAGATGGTAATCAAAAATATAATTTCCTTCTGGCTGTCAAAATGCATACTGAAAATAATATCTCAAGAAAATTTAGTTATATTCAGAAAACTCGAAAAACAAAGTAAAAAATTATCTAAAGTAAAGGCTCATCTACTCTTCAATGAGACATGCTTAATTATGTATATGTATATACATTATATGACTATTTTAGCTAAGAAATTGTAGCCATTCTCAACATTTTTATTTTGTTCCTAATTTTGGTATCTTCGTTAAAAATATTGCAAACTTTCTTTTAGAGGAAATATTATTAAATAAATTTATTTACTTTTTAAGGAAGAGATTTTTGTTGAGCTGTGAAATACAATTCAAGATATTTTTCCAATTGTTATTTATAGTTCTTCCCTAATTCGTTAGGGGAACAACTAAATTTTCGTACGGTCACAGTTACTGTACAAGGAACAAAATATTGGACGTATCTCAATGTTTAAAGATGGTTTCTCTAAAATATAACACGATTAAATATAAACACTATATAAACATATTCCATTTCATTAGCGTTTACTTATTCTGTGCAAATATTATTTCACACTATTGATATTATCGATTCCCCGAGCATTCGAAAATCGTTCCGTTATCTTTGAATTATCGGCCTTCAAAGATTGAAATATTGCCCAATTTTCCGACCCATCCAATACTGAATTATTTCATTTTCTGCTTATGCTTTTCTTCGATGATCTTCTTAGACCAATAATCGTTTTATATCGAGCATCGTAATATTTCATCGGATTATCAACAATTTTCTTAATGAGCATAACTGATGATTCTCTAGTTTGGTACAATATACAATGAAAGTATATTCTTGATTATTACATAACAATAATAAATGGAAAATTAGTACAATATATGTTTATTTTTACTAATATTTCTGTTA
>CANNZV010003851.1:30752-83682 GCA_947561585.1 Caprella mutica | reverse complement strand
ATTGTTCATTCGAGCAATTGTTTTTTCGAGCAATTGTTTTCGAGCAATTGTCTTTCGAGCAATTGTTTTCGAGCAATTTACCGGCTACCGGGAATTAGTACAGTGAGGAGCAGAGTGGCCAGGGGGGAGACTACAGTACATGAGGAGAGTAGAACAGGGAGATAATGAGATGCTGAGGTGAGTGATGGGAGTAGCTAAAAGGAGGGGAAGTGAATGGGTGAAGGAGACAAGGAAGTGTGTGAATTGGGCAGGTATTGAGGAGGAGGAACTGAAGACCATGACGAAGGATGCGGTGAAGAGGAGAGTGGCTGATAAGGTGCATTGTGAGTGGATGGAGGAGATGGAGGGAAAGAGCAGTTTGAGAGTCTACAGGAGGTTTAAGAGGGAGATGAAGGAGGAGGATTATGAAGGAGGTATGGAGTCTAGGGTGTGGTTTGGAGCAAGGACAGGGAGTTTGAGGTTGGGATGCAGGAGGTGGGGTGAAGGGAGTGTGGAGTGCAGGTTGTATGGAGCGGAGAGAGAAGATGACGAGCATTTTTTGTTGGAGTGTGGGGTGCTGGAGAAGATAAGGAATGAGGCAGTTGAACTGCAGAGACCGAGAAAGGAGGATGTGGATGTGGTTGTTAGAGGGTTCCTGTTTGGAGATGTTGGAGGGAGAGAAAGAAGGAGGGTACTCTACAGGATGTGGAGAAGAAGGGAGAGAGGGGAGGTTGTGGTCGCAGATGGTGTTGTGGAGTGAGGGTGTTGGTGTTAAGTGAAGTACTAGTGATAAGTTGTTAAGTGCTGCGAAACTAAGATAAGTTCTAGTGATAAGTGTCTAGCATTAAGAAAATAAGCTAAGTGATAGTGTTAAGTGTTGAAAAGAAAAGAAATTTATATTAAAAGTGAGTTTTTTTTTTCTCGTAATGGCAGAGGTATAAGCCTGAAAAAGAAAGTGAACTGGAGGACGGACCCGCTGAAAAGGGAATCTACAAAGAAACACCTTGACCTTGACGGCAGTTGTAAAGGTAGGGCACAGAGGGGGAAATCTCCATATATCGGCCACTTAAGAGGTTTCCTTCAAAACTATTATTATTGTTTAACTCTCCTCTCTACTAATGCATATACGACAGAACCAACTAAAAGATGAAATTCAAATCTTTTTAAACTATATAAAGTATTATGGAATTCGTTTAGTATAAATTAATCTACATTGAATCAAATATTATATCTGAAAAACTCCAATTATTGACATGTTGAAACCAAATATCGTCACATGTTATTACCCATTTATCGTCATGTGTCGATACATATGGGTGATATCGTCCACAGAATAAAATGTTCATTGAACAGCTGGCAAGATGTGGGAAAATCAGGTAGAATGGGGGGGGAAAATTAGGTAGAATGGTGGAAAATCAGGTAGAATGGGGGGAAAATCCAGTAGAATGTATGAAAATTAGGTAAAATTGAGGAAAATTGGATATAATTGGGAAAATTATGTAGAATGCAGGGAAAATTAGGTAGAGTGGGGGGAAAATTAGGTAAAATGGGGGGAAAATCAGGTAGAATGGAGGAAATCAGGTAGAATAGAGGAAAATTAGGTAGAATGGAGGAAAATTGGATATAATTGGGGAAAATTATGTAGAATGCAGGGGAAAATTAGGTAGAGTGGGGGAAAATTAGGTAGAATTGGCGGAAATTAGGTAAAATGTGGAAAAATTTGGTAGAATTGGGGAAAATTAGGAAGAATGGAGGGGAGGGGGAATCAGGTAGAATGGGGGGGAAATAAGGTAGAATGGGGAAAATCCGGTAGAATGGGGGGTAATTAGATAGAATGGGGGGAAAATCAGGTAGAATGGTGGATAATTAGATAGAATGGGGGGAAATCAGGTAGAATCGAGAAAATTATGTAGAATGGGGGAAAATCAGGTAGAATTGAGGAAAATTAAGTAGAATGGGGGAAAATCAGGTAGAATGAGGGATAATTAGATAGAATTGGGGAAAATCAGGTGGAATTGAGGAAAATTAGGTAGAGTGGGGGAAATTAGGTAGAATGAAGAAAATTAGGTAGAATGAGGGAAAATCAGGTTGGAATGGGGGGGAAAATCAGGTAGAATGAGGGAAAAGTGAGGGCAATGATGCCTGAAGCAGTCAAAAAGAAAAGTGGCTTCATACTACCGTCGGTGACAAAGCTCATGGATGTAGAAAAGCTACTCAGTGAATGCAGTCCCTTACCAAGGAATGTGACGAAAATGGTCACTCTGGGCCCTGAACTATTGTAATTTGGATCATGAAATATTTTTCCCATTTTATTCAAGCAATTGTATGTTCTTCAACTACAAGGTCTTAATTAGTTTTTGTGTTAGGTAGACTCGTTGGTTTTATTTACTATCACCTCTTGATGATGATGTCGACCCTCCCCACTCTCGACACTGGGAGTGGGGTCCGTTCTCACTGCTCTCACGGTCTTTCAACCCGCGACGAGCCACCCCGCCAGTAGGGAGGGGTACCGCCCACCCCGGCGATGCTGCGGGCAACTAAGCCCAGGGCCAGGGTGGAGGTGCGAGGTTCTGTATATTTGTGTGTGTGGTGTTTGGGGTTTCTCCTTCCACCTACAATCCCAGGAGGACCCCCCACTCGGTGATCAGGGGCGCCACCCCTACAGGGTCAGTCCAGAGCTCCAATGGAGTGAGAGAGGTTGGGAGATTGGGGCTGTTAAAGAGGTGTATGGTGTTGTGTGTGTGTGTTTTGCAGAGTGGACAGTTTGGTGATGTGTGTGTGTCAGGTGATATTTTGTGTAGGTAGCTGTGTAGTAGTGGGGATTTATTTGTTCTGAGTTGTGCAAGTTGTCTGCGTGTGTGTCGGGGTAGTGTGGTTTCATTTGTGTTTATTTCAGGTGCTTGGTCTTGTTGTATTTTATTTTGGGTTTTTGATGTGAGATATGTGCTTACTATTTGTGTATGGATGGTTTTCATGCTTTGTTTGATGGTATCTGAGGTTGTTGTTTCTGGGGTGGTGTCTATGTTTATTGTGTAGTTGTTGTCATGTATGGTTTGTTTCTTGTGTCTTTGGGTTGTGGGTAGTTGGGTTTGGTGGTGGAGGGGGTGTTCTGGATCTAGTGTCTTTGGTCTATATTGAGATGCATGTAGTTTAAGGTGTTCTGTGAGTGGTAGTGTTTGTGTTTCGTCGTGTAGATGTTGTATGTTGGTGTCTTGTGTACAGCCAGTAGCAGTCCTGAGTGCAGTGTTTTGTATTGTCTGTAGTTTTTGGTGGTTCCCTTCGGGGTGATCTCATCAACTGTGGTACCTTATAACGGTCCACTGTATGGGTTCTCTAGTGATCAGAATCTTACTCTTTACTTATCTTTCAGATTCCTTTTTAATCTATTAGTCTCCTTCTACTAAATATTCATTGCCATGCCCTAGAACCAACTTGCTTATATGGTTCCGACCTCAGGCCTATGATCAATGCTCAACTGTATTTAGGTTAGATAACACTTTTGGATATAACTCAAAAGGGATTGTATTTCTATATCAAGCATATATTACAACACTATGCACTTCACTAAGCACTCACAAGAATTTGTCTCACAACTAAGACTTGAGATTTAGATGTTAATCTCATGCGAGCCAAATGGTAACTAGCTGTGAATGTCCATTACACATAATTATATAGGTTCGCCAAAAAAGTTATGCGTACACAAGTAATGTGTTTGCATCACTACATTGCTCCCCCCCTTTCGAAAATTTCAAAGTTACAATCCGCATTTTCCAAGACTAACAGCTGGCCTCTCTGAACATTGTTACCCAATAGTTGACAATATTCAGATGCGCACTCTGTTAGTGGAAATCTGTGTATTGGATCTTTTGAAATTTCTCGAACCGGCTATAATTGTATTACTAGCAAATTGATTAAAAACATAATTTTAATTTAATTGTTTCTAACATTCTAAAAATATTTCAGAACTAAAGTGCATCAATAATTTTTTATAAAATTTTTATCTTACCTATACAATCTTAACTTTTGCTTCAACAATATTTTTTATTTATTACTAAATATTCTAAGTTATTCCTACCTACTATGTCTCAGTTCAAAATAAATAATTTTTTCATTATATAAATGTAAAACTTGCCTAGTATATTTGAGATCTCACCTCGCCCCACCTAATATTTAGAATATTAATTCTAAATATTGTCAGAGACTTCGATCACTCCAATATATTACACATAGTTCTCAGCTGTTCAAGATGTTATTTTATTTACGTTTAAAAAAATTGTTATGATTCAAAAATTTTTTTTTGTAAAAATATATTTTTGTTCAACTTATTTATGTTTTATTTTAATGAAATTCCTTATTTATTGATGAAAAGAAATATTCGTTATAATTTATCATAGGTTATGGTATCATAAATTGTGACTCTTTAATTAATTTATATACTTTTTTATGAGTTTTGATCAATTTTATTATCAAATTTTGAGACAGTCTTAATCCTTAAAACTAAACATTAAAATTAACATCGAGAAAAAAATAAACTTAAAATTAAATTCAATTGGAAATGATTATATTTTAATTTCACTTAAAATTACCCAGACTTAAAAATTAAAAGCTTAAAGTAATGTTCTAATTTAATTTGAATTTTTTAAATTATTCCTAAATACTTAAAGACCTTTTAATATTTTTACTTATAGGTTTTTGAATTTTATGAGGCATTATAATGAAATTAGTCGCCTGGATGTTAATTGCATGGTCATTAAAATAATTAATCGTCTTGGTTAATTTCCCTGTTCTAAAGGGCGTTCCCTATTTTTAGTCTGATTAAAAGCCTCGGTTGCCATCTTGGACTTAAACTTCTTATCTCATACAATTTCATGTCTTCATCTGTTTTTATCTTTTTAGCATGAGTGTAACCACACACTAAAATTCCCACCATTAGAACGGTCAAAACCAACACTAACACATCACTGAACAAATTCGGTATGAGGTCGTACTCCGTTGTACCCATATTTTTTATTGTGGCTTCCAGGTGAGCTTTGTTCATCGACGTAGACTTTTGTATAAGCTCTACAACCGAATTAAGATCAAAGTTACTTTGTGTTTGACCCATCTTAACAGCTGCGTACAGTTTCTTCCCCCACGACCTTGAAGTGTGTGGCAGTGAGTTGCAGATAGGTACGACAAACGTATACTCTCAGCGAACGTTTGTCCAGTAGGCTTTGAGTGGCTGTTAGTGGCTATGAATGGCTGTTAGTGGCTGATAGTGGCTGGGAGTAGCTGGCTCCGTGTGGCTTTTTGCGCTGAAATTGAAACGATACTGTTAATACATGGCCCCTAATGTTATTTAAATAATTTATCAGTTATCAGTCTCAGTGTGAATTAATTATGTTTGATTTTAAATTATTTCAGTATATCAACGTGGTTTCAAATTTATTTTAATTTTGATTTTAAACAATTTAACTTCTACATTTCTTTAGCATTTGACAAAATATAATTCATTTTATTCGTTACACTAAACATATAAATACAAAATTTAAAATTAACATGCATTAAAAATTATTCATCTTAAAATTATTATATGAAATTTTATGTTAATAAAATTCATATTTCATCCCACCAACTTAAATTAAATACATACAATTATTTTACACTTTAAAATTATCATTGTATTGATACAATGATTATCTTACTCTGTATCAAGTAAGAATTGTATCATTAACATTGTACTGTATAATGTGTGTTTGTTTGATTAGCGTAAGCAAAAAAAAAAATGTAAAAATTTCTCTGAGGCTTCGTTTGTAACTGAGTTATGTGTCAAGTGTTACCGTACTATTTGTTACATGTTACTTCGAGTTATTTCATGTTACTACGTGTTATGTATTACTATTTTGGGCTACCTACATGATGTTTATATTCAAAATGATCACAATTTGATTTCCTGTTTAATGATAATAATGAAATTACTTAATTAATTGGTTATGAAATTTTCTAACTTAGTCAAGTAGTTTATGTTACTTGTTACCGTTTGATGACCAATTTTTATTACTGCTTTATTTTTGTTGACCTGTAGTACCTTACCTGGTCCTATCCAATTCAATTGTAGTTTATGAGTTTTTTGATGGTTTCTATTTAATACTTCGTCACCTGTCTGTATGAGTTTGTCTTTTCATGTCCTATTGTGGTAAATTATGCGTTTGTTTGTTTGATTAGTAATGTTTGCTCGAATCTGAGCTTGAATGTATATAGCTTGTCAGGCCTTAACTTTGACTATTGATTCTGATGCATCTAGGTTACAAATGTTACCCAAAGTTTCTGCCTGTATATTTGGGGAAGTATCACGTCCATACATGGCGTATGACGGAGTGTCTTTTAGGGATACTACGATCTGATTGTTGACTGTATTTTGGACAATATCGAGAAACATGTCCCAATTATCGTGATTTACTGTTGCTACGTAGAACCTTAATAGCTTGTTAATTCTTTGGTTGTTGCGTTCACAAATTCCATTGGAATATGCTGAGTATGGTAATACTTCGCAGTTATATATCTGATGTATTTCACTGAAAGTTTTAATTGCGTTTGACTTAAATTCTTTCGCACAATCTGACATTAGAATTTAGGGATATCCGCATCGGCTAAATGTTTTACTTAGACAATCAATTACTGTGTTAGTTGATTTGTCAGCTACAGCGTGTTATTCGTTATATCGTGTCAACATACATGTTATTGATAAAATGTACTTGTTGTTTAAGTCTGTAGTAATGAAAGGTCCTATAAAGTCAAATGAAACTGTTTCAAATGGTATATTAGATACTGGGGCAGTCATTAATTTAATAGGAGTATCTAGACTTCCTTTAAGTATTTTGCAAACGTCACATCTTTTAATAAAAGATTCTATGACCGATCTTTTTTGAAAATGATAGTATTTTGGCGAAATTTAAATAGCGTATGAGCTAAACCACAATGTGTGTTAAAATGTATTGAATTAATTACTAAATTGATCATTTCAGTTGGTATAACATAATTAATAATACTAGCTGCCCTAGTATCTATTTTTCTATGTCTATATAATATTCCGTCTAATATGAAAAACTCAGCTATGTTTTTAGTTGTACATAATTGTTTTCTATTTAAACTGTCCATAATTTCCTTACAAGCAAAGTCTTTTGGTTGTGCTGTTTTTAGTCTGTTTAGAGTCCATGTTATTTCTTCGTGTTTAGGTATGTAATTCAAAAATGCTTTTTCTTTGTTGATTTTATACAACTTGGATGGATCTGATTCTTGTTCATTTTCTGAGTCTGTTTCTGATTCAATGTCTTTGTTGTCTATAATTTGTGGTACATTCAGTTTAGCCCTCGATCTTGTGTTAGCTATATAACTTTCAATTGAGCTGAAACTTTCATTAGATGGTGTTAAAAGTTCGCATTCATCTATTGTTTCTTCCGTTAAAGGAGGTAATCTACTAAAGGTATCTGCTACTACAATTCGCTTACCCTCAAAATACTTTACCGTGCAATCATAGGTGCTGGCTTCAATCGCCCACCTAGCCATTTTTGCATCTAATGGGAGTTTATTACCAAAAAACGCGCATAGGGGTTTGTGATCAGCGAGTATGGTGATAGGGTACCCTAGACATAGATATTGAAATTCCTTTAACGCTAGATGGATCGCAAGAAACTCTTGTTTCGTAACTGAATACCTTTTCTGGGTTGAATTTAATGATTTACTGAAATAGGCTATGGGTCTTAATGTTTTGCCCCTGGTCGAATCTGGCTGTAGCAAAGCTGCGCCAACTCCGAATCTTGAGCTATCAGTAAATAAATAAAATGGTCTGGAATAATTTAGATGAGCTAAAACCGGTTCTAGGTAAATTGCTCGAAAACAATTGCTCGAAAGACAATTGCTCGAAAACAATTGCTCGAAAAACAATTGCTCGAATGAACAATTATTGCTCGAACGAACAATTGCTCGAAAGACAATTGCTCGAAAAACAATTGCTCGAACGAACAATTGATCGAATGAACAATTGCTCGAATTATCAAATTGCTCGAATGAACAAAATTGCTCGAATTATAAAATTGCACAGTTTTCGATTTTATTTACGTCAGTTATTCATGAAGTGGAGCTGTACCTAACAATCCTTGTTTCTTTTTAGTAATTGATCATTAATCATTCTATAAATGATTATAATTATTTCTCATTCTGCATAATCTTTTTTTAGACCGTTTGTGTCCTCTCGTATGTAACATGTGAATTGGAATCATGTGGTGAATCATTTCTATTCATGTTTTTTATATCATAAAACCCGAAATTTTTGTAGATTTATTAAAACTCTGCCATAATTTGAGTTATTTCACCTATTGAGGTACCACATACATATAGGCTAGTACTAAATTAATTTACAAATTTTTCGGGTTTTATGATAAAAAAAAACATGACTAGTACTGATTCACCACATGATTCCAATTCACATGTTACATACGAGATGACACAAACGGTCTATAAAAATATTATGCAGAATGAGTAATAATCAATTACTTAAATGAAAAAAAGCATTATTAGGTGCAGCTCCACTTCATGAAAAACTGACTTTAATGAAATCGAAAACTGTGCAATTTTATAATTTGAGCAATTTTTTTCATTCGAGCAATTTGATAATTCGAGCAATTTGATAATTCGAGCAATTGTTCATTCGATCAATTGTTCGTTCGAGCAATTGTTTTTCGAGCAATTGTCTTTCGAGCAATTGTTCTTTCGAGCAATTGTTCATTCGTGCAATTGTTTTCGAGCAATTTACCGGCTACCGCTAAAACCTTATCTGATGTCAAAATATTTTTGAGACTAGTGAGGCTAGCCTCACATTCGTCAGTCCAGTCAAATTTAGTGTCCTTCCTTAATAGTCTGTATCATGAATTAAATAGTTAGAAGGATAGTCGCACTTGAAAACGGCGTGAAAGTGTGACGTCACGCGCGCCACTCATGACGTCACCTGGTATACAGATACTCGCATCGGAAATATTTAGTTATAGATTTTCATGAAATAACTTTAGATTGCTTGATCAAATATATAATTAAAGACATCGTAAATGTTAATATATAATTATATATATACCTAATACTGAAATCATTTATTAAATTTAGCTCAGATCATGAATCAAATAGTTAAACTATTCAATTCATGGTTATGATGGTATTCAATAATAATTAGATTTGTGTCGACTACGATCGATTGTGTATTCCTTCAACAATGATTAATATTGCAGAACTATAGAGAGTAAATTCTAATATAAAAATGTAGGTATAAGAACTATTTATCACGATAAAGTCGATATGGTGAAATATATATAATTAATATTTGTCGGTGGATTTCTTCAATTAGGGAATGAATGAAAATCATAGATCACTAACTTTATATTGTGGTTCATAATATACATATCCTCAAAAACTGCAAGTAGCGTTTAAAAAAATGAAAATTGTGAATTTCCATGATAAAAATATAATTTAAACAAAAATAATAATAATAATACACATTCTCATAGTTAAGTTAAAAATAAAATTAATGAATAAGTTTGGAGAACTTGTTCAGTTTCTTTCTTTTATTTTGAATTATATTTCTATTTAAACATTTTAAACGGAAGTAAATCCAACACCTCAAAATTGGACAACCTCTTTGGGAACTTTACATGCCGGAGTGTAAGAGAGTTCGGTTAGCTTTTCGAGAGCATTGTGACCTTCTTTCAGGTTCTCACCATGTATGGACTGAAAAACCTTCTCAATAGAAATGAAATCATCAAAATATTCTTGGTTGATTCTTTTCAAACCTCCTCTACTGACAAATGATGTCCAGCTATCAGGCTCGAATTCGGCAACAGAGCCAAGGAATGGGTATTTTTTGGAGAACTTGTTCACAATGAATCCAAGAAAATATTCCATTCCAGGAGAATCTTCACTTGCAAACTCACAAGCAGCATCAAGTTGGTCAACATTGATAATTGTGCTTCAAATATTTCATTGCATACATCAGCTGACAGGCACTCTCCAACATTGAATTTATCTCCACAAAAACGTTTGGAAGGAGAACTGTTCTGTTGTAGCTCTGTCAAGTTTTTTGTCATCACTCTTGATGCCTCTGAAGGAGTTGTATTAACATTAGACGATACTAGAACAGTTCTCCTTCCTAATATGTAACTCTTAAGTCTATTCTTAAAGCTAAGTGGGCATGGGTTATCATGAGCTCGTCCCATTTGACGAATCAAGAAAAAAAATTCTCCAGAATATCTTGGTTAAGACGGCGAGTAATAATGAAACTAATATCAAACTTCAACTTCATTTCCTGAAACAGTGAAAGGAGAGATTTACAGTTCATAATGATTCCATTTTGAAAGGGTAAGTTATAGTTTTTTGTCTGAACTGAACAATTTTCCATGAATGATATCATTTCTAAAAGCACTTCAACTTGATGTTCGGAATTTGTGAAAGCATTTTTAGACGGATTTTGATCTTTCAAAACGGATGAGTTCATGATATCAAACCAACGATCTGTTAAGAGAATGAAATTGGAAGTCTGCAACTAGTTATCAGTTTTAACTTTACCTTGATAACCAAGATACTGTATGGCACAACCAACAGAATTAGAAAGTAATTGTGCTGCTACATTAACATTCTGTCTATCAGTTTTCACTACAGATAAGTGTCTTTCATTCACTTTATAAGCAATTCTCAGGTCTCCTGTCTGACACGAAACAAGTTCAGCTACTGAAGTGCTATCCACTCTACCGGCTGGTGTAATGAAACCGTAATCCAAAAAATTATTTCGTATGAGCTTTAACAGATGAGGAACATCTGCAAAAAAATGAATCTGTCTACTTGTATCGTAAGGATTAACAATTGAAGTATTTTCAACAGATACACCCAACTGCGAGTGTAAACCACGATTACAAGGCCCTAAATCGCTAACTACACTAACTACCATAAATCCACTTTCTTCAACAGCTTTCAAGAGGGCAAAGAAAACTTCTACTGTTAAATTACAATCATAGTCAAAGAACACTGGTTGCTTCCAATTATCAAACAAACCTCTTATCATCACCACTTGTACTTTACTGTGTGGTTTGTAAATTCTATCACTACCCTTGTCATATACATACTGACTGGCGATAGACATTTCATCGAAGGACATAACACACACTCTACTTCTGTCAGACATACAAGGACTTTTACATTTTAAAAGTCTTAACACAGACTTCAACAACCCTGGCTCACATTTGATGGAAGAAGTCCACTTTATCAAGGTTGTAGGACATGGTAAGGGCAATTTCCAGACATCACGGATAAACTTGTACGCTTTTGAACTAATACATTTTAAGGACAACCCATTGGCAATATCTTCCTCACTCCATTTGTGAACTTTACCTTTGCTATTGTCGACCATAGCACTTATCTGAACGGGAGTGAAATATTGAGATAAGATGCGTCGCACTTCATCATCAGTTTCTTGCATTGATGAATCCAATTTCACCACAGCCTCTTTGGCAAGACACAGCTCGTGTTTTAATCTCTTGATGATCGTTCCCTGAGAATTTTCTGAGTCTGTGATGGTTCTCTTCAATGCTCTATTTTCCTCTTGCACCGCACTATTCTTTTTTTCCAGTTCTGCAAGACGTTTCATCACTGTTTGGTATTCTACTGTGAACTTTGTGTAGTCTGCATTGCATGAGGTTTTTGTTGCATGATAGCCTTCACAGGCGGAATCTGTTGGTATATCAATAATTAGAAACTGCAACTTAAGAAAAAAACAAAAATAAAAAGCATAAGTAATTATATTATTTTGATACAGAAGTGAGGACAGTAACATTGCCTCTGATAACGCACTTGCTGTAGTAGCTAGATATCACTTTTTGGTCAACTTGACTTTTTGAATGTCAGAGTAGCTATATAATTTGAAAAGAGCAAAGCTACTTACCAATCAGAAGCTGTGCTGTATCCCATGCAGCATTTAGTTTGGGCTGGAACTCTTCTTCTGTAACAAGAATTGTCTTTCTAAAATTTTATATACATATTTGCTTGTATACATCGGACTAAGATAATAATCTGAAGAAATTAGTTATATTAATCACAGAAGTCATGTAGAAACGTAGAATGATGTGTAAGTATCAAATGTTCAGTAGGTATCAGGAATATCTCGTGTTATATATATATATATATTCACCAAATGGATCTCCTGGACAATATGCCCCCAGGAAAAGCAAAGAATATATATTTATAGTCAATAATAAAAACAAATATGATGGCCCAATAAAAGTTTAAAATTAATCAAAGCCCAGACCAATGACATTAAAAATCAATTTTTAAAGTCAAAATTAAATAATCCAAACAGAGAATAGGAGTCATAACTATTCTCTTTTATTTAGCTGCTAAAAATAAAATAAGTAAATTGATGCTGTAGCTACTTATGAAGGTAAAAGAAAAATAGGATGCCTCTTACACAACTTTAAATTATTTAAAGTTCAGACTCTGTAGCTAATAAGAACAACAAGCAATCAATAGTAAAAATTTCAATTTAATATCATATAACATGATGAATTAAGACATTGATGATGTATTAGTTAGCTACCTGGTGGTTGTGAAGCAGTCAACTCTTCCACCACTTTCCTGTTTGATCTGCACTTGTTTCTATCCTCCCTGGAGAGAGCAGAACCTGTAAGAAAAGAGATTTAATTAGTTATGATGAATAGGAATATCTGATAAATAAAGAAATTTAAATCTGATAAATACATATCACAATTTAATAAGAACTACACAAGGCAAGATGGACAAACAGAAGATAGGATGTAAAAAAGAATAAAAAATCTTCTATGGCAAACGATGTATCTTTGACTGGCCTAGAGGCTAGAACCTAATTTAGTATATAGCTATGTACTAAACTACAAACATGCCACTCTGGAAAAAGTGGTCTTTTCTGATGGATTAATCTCTATCTTTGAGTTTAGCAAACATTAAAATACAGTAATAAATTAATGGGAACTGTATAATCTTCAGCATTTAGCCTCTAAAATTCATCTGTTAGCCTGAGCCCTGAGGTATTTTCCAGAGTGGCAAACATGATGGCAATTATTGGCAACAACAAACCATGTTAATTTTTTTTAATATACCTGAAAAACCTAGGAGAAAATAAAGAAAAACAAGCCATCAAAAAATAATTTACTCTCCAAGGGAACTCTGGAGTCTGTCAGTCTGGACTAGCCAAATTATTGGCTAGTATTACCCCAAGTAATAAAGCATGACCTTTCCTGGAGAGAAAAGGTCATAATTTTTGAGCATTTCAACTCCTCAATGAGAGAAATATCTAATCTCCTTGTTGTGATGTTATTTGGAGAGTATTTTTCAATAATTTCCCATTTTGGAGAAAAATTGTGGTTATTTTTGGAGAGCTTGAGAGAGAAATGGAAAGTCTGAGAGCCACACTCTCTTACTTGGGTTTTACAGTATTACCATACTTTATTACTTGGTCCAGGATCCAAACATATTCAGAATTTGAACAGAATTTCTGACTAGATAGGTATAAGGCCACTCTGCATAAGACATCCTGACTCTCAGGGAATTAAATTGATATAGAATTACCTACTCTCAGGCCTCAGCTGATTCAGATTTCAGAATCAGGGACAGTTAAATTAATGGTACCTAACATAGGAATTAATTCAAAATCTCCCTCAGTTAAATTAATGGTACCTAACATAGGAATTAATTCAAAATCTCCCTCAGCTAAATTAATGGTACCTAACATAGGAATTAATTCAAAATCTCCCTCAGCTAAATTAATGGTACCTAACATAGGAATCAATTCAAAATCTCCCTCAGCTAAATTAATGGTACCTAACATAGGATTTAATTCAAAGATTCTCTCCCAAGATCTCAAATTTTTACAAGTGGGCTCAGATTTGTCTCAGAGGAGAGGATAGAGTTTTGGGAAAATGTTCCATATTCTGCAGACTGGAACTACCTATAGGGTAGGTAGGTACCTACCTAGCCTAGAATGGGAATTTAATTTAGGTACCCAAGTTATACTTATACATAATATAATCATAATGGCAACATAAACTCACAAAGTTTAGTGGAGGAATGTGGAGGAGCAAGACCAGCATTTTGAGTGACAGATGAGGGAAGAGATGCTGAAGGTATGAGCAAGGTAGGAACTGCATCTTCTTCAATTGATTTTAGTTGGGCAGGCACAGGGATACCTATTTAAAAGTTCATACTTCAAATTTCTTTTAAATTTCACTGGCTCAAAATGAAGAGAACATACACGAGCATTATCCGTATTTATTTTGTCACTGCGTCGGCACTTTGCAATCCATTGTCTCTTTAGCTCAATATCTTTTGGAAATCTAAAGAATTGAACACTAGACTGTTTACTTTGCTTTTCAGAACATCCAAATACAGTTTAATACACTGCATTGAATAGGCATTATACCTAGCTGACTAGTTAAACATAGACCAAAGTAAACAATGCAAGAACGGTTCAACGGTAGGACTTTGAAATCCAAAATCGTATTCCATGTGACGTCACCTTCTTTTTCTTCGTCGGTATTTCTGTCGAGTGCGAGTATCCTTCTAACTATTTAATTCATGGTCTGTATAATGGTTCGGCCTTCTGGCTAAAGTTAGGGACGAACTTACGAAAATAATTCGCAAGTCCTAAGAAACGCTGAAGTTTCTTTACATCTGTTGGTCTAGATGCCTCTCTAAGTTTTTCGTTTTGGATGCACCGTATGCCCTCAGTCGTGACTCTGTGACCAAGAAAATTGATTTCGTGTTTAAAGAATTCACACTTCTCTAATTTTAGTCTCAAATGAGCATCACGTAAACTCATCAGCACTTGGCTAATATCATCTGAATGTTGTTCACATGATCGACTAAAGATTAGGATATCATCAATAAATACGAAACATAACTTCCCTAATACTTTATTTAAAGCTTTCGTCATGATTGCTTGAAACACTTTTAGGCTATTGACATACCCAAACGGTAACTTGGAGAAATGATACTTCTTACTATTTACAGCGAATGCTGTGAGTCTTTTTGAGTCTTCTGTTATTTTCACTTGATGAAAAGCACTCCTTAAATCTAAACTAGAGAATACCTTGGACCCACCTAAAGATCCTAGCATATCGTCTACTCTTGGTAATGGAAACCCTTGTATATGTACACATTTATTTAGAGATCTGAAATCTATTACGGGACGTAGTTCCCCATTTTTTTATGAACTATAATAACGGGAAAGTTAAATTCGGACATTGAAGGTTCAATTATTCCCTCTTCTAACATTGATTTATTAACTTCTTCAAGTTGTTCTTGAAATTTATGAGGTATCCTATACGGAGTTTTGTTAATCACTACATTAGGATCTTTTAATTTTATCTTATGTGTGCATATACTAGTGGTTCCTATTGGTTCGTCTTTAAGTGTAATAACGTCTCTAAAGTCATTTAGTAACTGCGTTGTTTGTTCTTTATACTCTGACATTCCACATGATATGTCAGCATTAATTAACCTTCTCAGTGCTGATAATGTCGTCTGAGAAATGTTTACTACATCATCATTTCTTACTGGGATATCACGGCTTCTCTCCGTGCTACAATCACGTGATATTTTACACTCTATCTCGTGGTTGCCATGCACTGAATCTAATGGCTCTCCATTATTTCCAACTGCATGTACCATTGACTTATCATAAATCAAATCAGGGGTAACGTTTCGTTCAAATGGCTTCGTTATATCGTCACTCAACACGTTTCCTAATCTAGATTTATGAGTCCTATTACTTAAACACTCAGAAATAGTCGCTATATTCACTTCGACTTGTCTTTCATAGACATAAACATGGCTGTATTCATCAAATCTTTAGCGTGTTTCTTCAATCTCTTGTTGAAATTCTGATTACTTTCACCTTCAGTCCTAGTAGGAAACTGCGCATTCATTGTGTCGTCATTTAGGATATGATCCGTAACTTCTCCTATTTTTTCCAATGTACTTAATATGTCACTGGCAGCTGTAGTTTCATCTTTCAATTTATTAGAGTATAATTCGTGACAAACACTGTAGATGTCCTTACTGTCTTTCTGCACATATATATCTTCTAGAACTGTGCATACTTCTTCGTAGGTACTATCTATGAATGTTTTTCCGTAACAACGTTATTTACGGTAATTTGAAAGTCGCCCAACTTGCAGTCAGCGCTCCTGAGAAGAATCTTCTTTTTCTGTGCGTCATCTTTGTCTCCAAGGCTAGATATATGGTTATTTAATAGATTCAAATGTTGACGAAACGTATTTTTCTCCTCGAAATTTGGATCTTCGGGTCTTCTTCTTCCTCTAAATATTGGCAACGAGTCAGAATTTATAATTGTAGTGCTCGCACCTTTAACTATTTCCTGCAACTGTGCTGGAGACATTTCTACTCTTTCTCCCATTGTCTCTGAAGTATTTGTATCTAAGTCGTCTATATATATCCTATTTAACCTCTGCTGTTCTATAATCAGTAACCTAGAATGTGTGTTGTGTTTTTGCTTAGATTGTTTTTTCCTAAATCTGGGCCTTGTTTTTCTACCAGACCTTAATTTTAATTGGACTAGAGTTAATTATTTCTTCTTCTGTAATTTTCATACTTAAATCAATATTTAAATGTACTTAAGAAATGTGCGGGTTAAAACAAATCAAAAATATTATAAAAATAGAGCATGCATAAAATTAACGAAATTTCAATAAAACAAAACCTGTTAAATCAATGATATTATAAGATTAAATATTAATACCTGTCAAATCAATAATATTATAAAGCTGAAATAAATGCATTAACTAAAATACATCCTATAATAATAATTGCTGCAATAAAAATTAATTAAGTACTTCTAAATTAATTAAGTACTTCTAAATTAATTAAGTACTTCTAAATTAATTAAGTACTTCTAAATTAATTAAGTACTTCTAACTAACCTTTTATAATTTATTTTTGCTAATGTAATACACATAAACACTGACACAGAGAGACTGCTTATTCACCACTGGACTTGATTCATAAAAAGAACCTTATGTGCCTACTTCACAAATGAAACTGATAAATATAACTGATGACAACGCAATATAAATCGTTAGCCTAGTTTATACTCAACTTTTGTTTCATGAACAGTGGGACTCCTATCTTCAAATGTTATCGGCGACGTTATCGATGATTTTAACTGTGTCACCTCGTGTACACTGAATGAAGCAGGTTGAATAAATACTACTTTAAATTCGATGTAGTGTTTAAAGAAATTAGACTCTCAGTTTTCGGTTGAATTACGGCTTTTTTGCATGTTGTATATTGATTAATTGAATGTTGCCCACATTCACCAACGTGCAAGGCTTTACCCTTTCAGTTCTCTTCCTCCTCCGTGTGTCACCGAAGATTTACCGAACTGGTTAACCTCACTGATTGTCTCTGCTTTCACTCAAATTAGGTCATCTGTACTCTCCTTATCCTTCCGATAATTTTCGAGATGCCTTATGCTTGATTTTGATTTGAAAATTCTTTATATTTTATCACAAAAACTGAACACCGTAATTGGATTATACTCTCAAATAGGGTCGCAAAACCTGGTCTTGCTGTAATCAAATACTCTCCAATCAGATGGTTAACTAAGTTTTTGGTAAACTACAAAGTTCTCAATCTTTCACTTTAGAAATTGAATTTTCGTTCGTTAAATTCGAATTACTTAATCACACACCATACTGCCACCAATGTGATGGTTTCCTTCGGGGTGATCTCATCAACTGTGGTACCTTATAACGGTCCACTGTATGGGTTATCTTGTGATTAGAATCTTACTCTTTAACTTATCTTTCAGATTCTCTTTTAATCAATTAATCTCTTTCTACTAAATAATCATTGCCATGCCCTAGAACCAACTTGCTTATATGGTTCCGACCTCAGGCCTATGGTCAATGCTCAACTGTATTTAGGTTAAATAACACTTTTAGATATAACTTAATATAAAAGAGATTGTATTTCTATATCAAGCATATAATACAGCACTATGCACTTCACTAAGCACTCACAAGAATTTGTCTCACAACTCAGACTTGAGAATAAGATGTTAATCTCATGCGAGCCAAATGGTAACTAGCTGTGAATGTTCATTACACATAATTATATAGGTTTGCCAAAACAGTTATGCGTACACAAGTAATGTGTTTGCATCACTACATAAGCAAGTTGGTTCTAGGGCATGGCAATGAGTATTTAGTAGAAGGAAACTAATAGATTAAAAAGGAATCTGAAAGATAAGTAAAGAGTAAGATTCTGATCACTAGAGAACCCATAAAGTGGACCGTTATAAGGTACCACAGTTGATGAGATCACCCCGAAGGAAACCATCACATTGGTGGCAGTATGGTGTGTGATTAAGTAATTCGAATTTAACGAACGAAAATTTAATTTCTAAAGTGAAAGATTGAGAACTTTGTAGTTTACCAAAAACTTAGTTAACCATCTGATTGGAGAGTATTTGATTACAGCAAGACCAGGTTTTGCGACCCTATTTGAGAGTATAATCCAATTACGGTGTTCAGTTTTTGTGATAAAATATAAAGAATTTCAAATCAAAATCAAGCATAGTGAAAAAGGCATCTCGAAAATTATCGGATGGATAAGGAGAGTACAGATGACCTAATTGAAAAGTTTGAGTGAAAGCAGAGACAATCAGTGAGATTAACCAGTTGGGTAAATCATCGGTGACACACGGAGGAAGGAAGAGAACTGAAAGGGTAAGGCGTTGCACGTTGGTGAATGTGGGCAACATTCAATTAATCAATAAACAACATGCAAAAAAGCCGTAATTCAATCAAAAACTGAGAGTCTAATTTGTTTAAACACTACATCTGAATTTAAAGTCGTCGCCATTAACATTGAAGATGGGAGTGTAAGGAAATAGCCTTCACCTAGAACTGTATATAAGTTATTTTGTTTGTATGTTCTTTTTAAATTAAATTTATGTGTTTAAAAATTATGTGTTTATCCCAACTCGTTGCCCGTTATGAGTATTATGAATAAAGTCGTTAAAATTAAAATATAATTGAATATTAACCTTTAAAACGGGCAATGAGTTGGTCTCCAATGTTTTCCCGAGTTTTCCTCAGAGTAGCGAAGCTCGGTCAGTTGTCGTTTGATGCTACTAGGGTAAACACAACCTAGCTAGTATCTCCTTGTGTTAACGTTTGCCACAGCCAACACCATGTCTGGCTGAAACTTTAGCTTCTCCCCCCTACCGACTGCTGCTTTGTTGTGATGATCTACAGTGATTGAGTGATGCCCAGTGTTGTTTTGTTAACGGACCAACCAACTCTCACTACCATTGGATCCCCCATTCCCTGAGCTCCCAGATGTTTCACCGTGCTGATGGAACTAGGAAGCAACTGATTACAGTATAGTAGGTGAGACTGACTCAAAAGCGTGTGCCGTTGGTTTCTGTACTTTCAGTTATTTGTTTCCGACTATTCATCTTACTCTGAAAACGGGCAACTGATCCTTCATTATTTTCTATTTTACGAACTATATATATTCTGACTTTTAATTATTCTCCAATTAAATTTCTATATAACTAAATTGCTTGAATTGATAAATTGCTTAAATTGATAAATTGCTTAAATTGATAAATTGCTTAAATTGATAAATTGCTTAAATTGATAAATTGCTTAAATTGATAAATTGCTTAAATTGATAAATTGCTTAAATTGATAAATTGCTTAAATTGATAAATTGCTTAAATTGATAAATTGCTTAAATTGATAAATTGCTTAAATTGATAAATTGCTTAAATTGATAAATTGCTTAAATTGATAAATTGCTTATATTGATAAATTGCTTAAATTGATAAATTGCTTAAATTGATAAATTGCTTAAATTGATAAATTGCTTAAATTGATAAATTGCTTAAATTGATAAATTGCTTAAATTGATAAATTGCTTAAATTGATAAATTGATAAATTGCTTAAATTGATAAATTGCTTAAATTGATAAATTGCTTAAATTGATAAATTGCTTAAATTGCTTAAATTGATAAATTGCTTGAATTGATAAATTGCTTGAATTGATAAATTGTTTTAACTGATAAATTGCTTTAATTGATAAATTGCTTTAATTGATAAATTGCTTTAATTGATAAATTGCTTTTAATTGATAAATTGCTTGAATTGATAAATTGCTTAAATTGATAAATTGCTTAAATTGATAAATTGCTTAAATTGTTAAATTGCTTAAATTGATAAATTGCTTTAATTGATAAATTGCTTTAATTGATAAATTGCTTTAATTGATAAATTGCTTTAATTGATAAATTGCTTTAATTGATAAATTGCTTTAATTGATAAATTGGTTTAATTGATAAATTGGTTTAATTGATAAATTGCTTTAATTGATAAATTGCTTTAATTGATAAATTGCTTTAATTGATAAATTGCTTTAATTGATAAATTGCTTTAATTGATAAATTGCTTTAATTAATAAATTGCTTTAATTGATAAATTGCTTTAATTGATAAATTGCTTTAATTGATAAATTGCTTTAATTGATAAATTGCTTAAATTGATAAATTGCTTTTAATTGATAAATTGCTTTAATTGATAAATTGCTTTAATTGATAAATTGCTTTAATTGATAAATTAGTTTAATTGATAAATTGCTTTAATTGATAAATTGGTTTAATTGATAAATTGGTTTAATTGATAAATTGCTTTAATTGATAAATTGCTTTAATTGATAAATTGCTTTAATTGATAAATTGCTTTAATTGATAAATTGCTTTAATTAATAAATTGCTTTAATTGATAAATTGCTTTAATTGATAAATTGCTTTAATTGATAAATTGCTTTAATTGATAAATTGCTTTAATTGATAAATTGCTTTAATTGATAAATTGCTTTAATTAATAAATTGCGTTAATTGATAAATTGCTTTAATTGATAAATTGCTTTAATTGATAAATTGCTTTAATTGATAAATTGCTTTAATTGATAAATTGGTTTAATTGATAAATTGGTTTAATTGATAAATTGCGTTAATTGATAAATTGCTTTAATTGATAAATTGCTTTAATTGATAAATTGCTTTAATTGATAAATTGCTTTAATTGATAAATTGCTTTAATTGATAAATTGCTTTAATTGATAAATTGGTTTAATTGATAAATTGGTTTAATTGATAAATTGGTTTAATTGATAAATTGGTTTAATTGATAAATTGGTTTAATTGATAAATTGGTTTAATTGATAAATTGGTTTAATTGATAAATTGCTTTAATTGATAAATTGCTTTAATTGATAAATTGCTTTAATTGATAAATTGGTTTAATTGATAAATTGGTTTAATTGATAAATTGCTTAAATTGATAAATTGCTTAAATTGATAAATTGCTTAAATTGATAAATTGCTTAAATTGATAAATTGCTTAAATTGAAAAATTGCTTTAATTGATAAATTGGTTTAATTGAAAAATTGCTTTAACTGATAAATTGCTTAAATTGATAAATTGCTTAAATTGATAAATTGCTTAAATTGATAAATTGCTTAAATTGAAAAATTGCTTTAATTGAAAAATTGCTTTAATTGAAAAATTGCTTTAACTGATAAATTGCTTTAATTGATGAATTCCTTTAATTGATGAATTGCTTCAATTGATGAATGCTTTAATTGATAAATTGCTTTAATTGATAAATTGCTTTAATTGATAAATTGCTTTAATTGATAAATTGCTTTAATTGATAAATTGCTTTAATTGATAAATTGCTTTAATTGATAAATTGCTTAAATTGATAAATTGCTTTTAATTGATAAATTGCTTTTAATTGATAAATTGCTTTTAATTGATAAATTGCTTTAATTGATAAATTGGTTTAATTGATAAATTGCTTTAATTGATAAATTGCTTTAATTAATAAATTGCTTTAATTGATAAATTGCTTTAATTGATAAATTGCTTTAATTGATAAATTGCTTTAATTGATAAATTGCTTTAATTGATAAATTGGTTTAATTGATAAATTGGTTTAATTGATAAATTGGTTTAATGGATAAATTGGTTTAATTGATAAATTGGTTTAATTGATAAATTGGTTTAATTGATAAATTGGTTTAATTGATAAATTGGTTTAATTGAAAAATTGCTTTAATTGATAAATTGCTTTAATTGATAAATTGCTTTAATTGATAAATTGCTTTGATTGATAAATTGCTTTTAATTGATAAATTGGTTTAATTGATAAATTGGTTTAATTGATAAATTGCTTTAATTGATAAATTGCTTTAATTGATAAATTGCTTTAATTGATAAATTGCTTTAATTGATAAATTGCTTTAATTGATAAATTGCTTTAATTGATAAAATGCTTTAATTGATAAATTGCTTTAATTGATAAATTGCTTTAATTGATAAATTGGTTTAATTGATAAATTGGTTTAATTGATAAATTGGTTTAATTGATAAATTGCTTTAATTGATAAATTGCTTTAATTGATAAATAGCTTCAATTGATAAATTGCTTCAATTGATAAATTGCTTTAATTGATAAATTGCTTTAATTGATAAATTTCTTAAATTGATAAATTGCTTTTAATTGATAAATTGCTTTTAATTGATAAATTGCTTTTAATTGATAAATTGCTTTAATTGATAAATTGGTTTAATTGATGAATTGCTTTAATTGATATATTGCTTTAATTGATAAATTGCTTTAATTGATAAATTGCTTTAATTGATAAATTGCTTTAATTGATAAATTGCTTTAATTGATAAATTGCTTTAATTGATAATATGCTTTAATTGATAAATTGGTTTAATTGATAAATTGGTTTAATTGATAAATTGCTTTAATTGATAAATTGCTTTAATTGATAAATTGCTTTAATTGATAAATTGCTTTAATTGATAAATTGCTTTAATTGATAAATTGCTTTAATTGATAAATTGCTTTAATTGATAAATTGCTTTAATTGATAAATTGCTTTAATTGATAAATTGCTTTAATTGATAAATTGCTTTAATTGATAAATTGCTTTAATTGATAAATTGCTTTAATTGATAAATTGCTTTAATTGATAAATTGCTTTAATTGATAAATTGTTTTAATTGATAAATTGCTTTAATTGATAAATTTCTTTAATTGGTAAATTGCTTTAATTGATTAATTGATTTAATTGATAAATTGGTTTAATTGATAAATTGCTTAAATTGATAAATTGCTTAAATTGATAAATTGCTTAAATTGATAAATTGCTTAAATTGATAAATTGCTTAAATTGATAAATTGCTTAAATTGATAAATTGCTTAAATTGATAAATTGCTTTAATTGAAAAATTGCTTTAATTGATAAATTGCTTTAATTGATAAATTGCTTTAATTGATAAATTGCTTTAATTGATAAATAGCTTCAATTGATAAATTGCTTTAATTGATAAATTGCTTTAATTGATAAATAGCTTCAATTGATAAATTGCTTCAATTGATAAATTGCTTTAATTGATAAATTGCTTAAATTGATAAATTGCTTAAATTGATAAATTGCTTTTAATTGATAAATTGCTTTTAATTGATAAATTGCTTTTAATTGATAAATTGCTTTAATTGATAAATTGGTTTAATTGATGAATTGCTTTAATTGATAAATTGCTTTAATTGATAAATTGCTTTAATTGATAAATTGCTTTAATTGATAAATTGCTTTAATTGATAAATTGCTTTAATTGATGATATGCTTTAATTGATAAATTGCTTCAATTGATAAATTGCTTTAATTGATAAATTGCTTAAATTGATAAATTGCTTAAATTGATAAATTGCTTTTAATTGATAAATTGCTTTTAATTGATAAATTGCTTTTAATTGATAAATTGCTTTAATTGATAAATTGGTTTAATTGATGAATTGCTTTAATTGATAAATTGCTTTAATTGATAAATTGCTTTAATTGATAAATTGCTTTAATTGATAAATTGCTTTAATTGATAAATTGCTTTAATTGATGATATGCTTTAATTGATAAATTGGTTTAATTGATAAATTGGTTTAATTGATAAATTGGTTTAATTGATAAATTGGTTTAATTGATAAATTGGTTTAATTGATAAATTGCTTTAATTGATAAATTGCTTTAATTGATAAATTGCTTTAATTGATAAATTGCTTTAATTGATAAATTGCTTTAATTGATGATATGCTTTAATTGATAAATTGGTTTAATTGATAAATTGGTTTAATTGATAAATTGCTTTAATTGATAAATTGCTTTAATTGATAAATTGCTTTAATTGATAAATTGCTTTAATTGATAAATTGGTTTAATTGATAAATTGCTTTAATTGATAAATTGCTTTAATTGATAAATTGCTTTAATTGATAAATTGCTTTAATTGATAAATTGCTTTAATTGATAAATTGGTTTAATTGATAAATTGCTTTAATTGATAAATTGCTTTAATTGATAAATTGCTTAAATTGATAAATTGCTTTAATTGATAAATTGCTTTAATTGATAAATTGCTTTAATTGATAAATTGGTTTAATTGATAAATTGGTTTAATTGATAAATTGCTTTAATTGATAAATTGCTTTAATTGATAAATTGGTTTAATTGATAAATTGCTTTTAATTGATAAATTGCTTTAATTGATAAATTGCTTTAATTGATAAATTGCTTTAATTGATAAATTGCTTTAATTGATAAATTGCTTTAATTGATAAATTGCTTTAATTGATAAATTGCTTTAATTGATAAATTGCTTTAATTGATAAATTGCTTTAATTGATAAATTGCTTTAATTGATAAATTGCTTTAATTGATAAATTGCTTTAATTGATAAATTGGTTTAATTGATAAATTGCTTTAATTGATAAATTGCTTTAATTGATAAATTGCTTTAATTGATAAATTGCTTTAATTGATAAATTGCTTTAATTGATAAATTGCTTAATAAACTAATTCCACAAACTTCTTATGCTATTGAGAGAGATGGGATCGAACAAAAACGATATCCTCAACGAGAACGAAAAAGCCCTAAGTACCTTGAAGACTGTGTTAGCTACTCAGTTGATTATTGTTATAGGCTTTCAGATATACCTAATAGCTATGCAACTGCTATTACCTCCAGCGAGTCCGAAAACTTGAAGGAAGCGATGAAAGATGAAATAGAGGCTCTAGATGAAAATGAAACTTTACCCAAGGGCAAACGGCTATAGGTAGTAGGTGGGTCTATTCAGTAAAATTAGGTCCCAATGATCAAGAAAACCATAAAGCGCGACTTGTTGCTCAGGGTTACGCTCAGAAGGAGGGGATAGATTACAACGAAACTTTCTCTCCTACCGCAAAAATGACTACGATCAAAATTTTATTTCAGTTAGCTGCGTGCAACAAGTGTTCATTACATCAAATGAATGTGAAATCTGCTTATTTAAATGCTGATATAAATGAGGAAATATATATTCAGCAACCTAAAGGCTTTGAAAGAAAAGATGAAAACGGTGAGAAGCTGTATTGGAGGCTTAAAATGTCATTGTATGGTCTAAAACAAAGTGGGAGAAATTGGAATGCAGTGTTTCACGAGTTTCTTACCTCACAGCAGTTCAAACAGTCACAATCTGATTATTGCATGTACACAAAACATGATGGTAAATCAATAATAATAATTGTTATTTGGGTAGATGATATTATCATTGCTTCTGATTGTGACAACATGATCTCTTCTATTAAAAATGCTCTAAACTTAAATTTTAAGATGAAGGATTTAGGAATTCTCTCACATTTTCTAGGTATTGATTTTGATGTATCAGATAATTGCATTACTATGAACCAAACTAGGGCTATTGAAAAAATGCTTAAACGTTTCAATATGTTTGATTGTAAGGAGAAACTAATTCCATGTGATGCTAGTGCTAGTAATATGAGCTATTGTAATTCCCAAGCGATGAAAAACCCCAAACTTTTCAAAGAAATAGTGGGTAGTCTAATTTATATTATGATGTGCTCTAGTCCTGATGTTTGTTATGCCGTAATAAAACCTTCGCAATATAGGCATAATCCAACCAAAGCTCATCATAATCTTGCAAAACGTGTCTTACGTTATTTGAAAGGTACAATGCATTATTCTTTGAAATTCAGATCAAGTGATAAAATTAGTTTGTTTGGCTATTCAGATTCAGATTGGGCATCTTCTGATGATAGAGTTAGTATTTCAGGGTTTGCATTTAAATTATGTGAGGAAGGTCCGCTAATATCTTGGAGAAGTAAAAAGCAAAACACAGTTGCTTTATCTTCATGTGAAGCGGAATATGTTGCTCTAACGATGGCTGTACAGGAACTCAAATATTTAGTTCAATTAGTAGATGACTTACATGTTTCTTGTGAAAAACCTATTGATCTTTATGCAGATAACCAAGGAGCTATTGCTCTTGCTAAAAATCCTGTTTACCATCAGATGAGCAAACATATTGACATAAAGTACCACTTCATAAGATCAGAAATCAATAATGGTTCTATCAATATTAAGTACATTTCAACTGATGAAAATATTGCTGATATTTTCACAAAACCTGTAACTAAAAATAAAATGAATCAATTCAAAACCATTATTGGTTTCTAATATAATGTTTAAATATAAGTTTATAGGGGGTGTTGAGCTAAACTTCTATATTTATTTGTTCATTATAAAGGAATGTGTTTTTAAAATTTTAAAAATGAAAGAAATGAAAAATTAATTTATTATTCAGATTAGTTATTAATTGAGTATACCTATTTAATCATATTTTTTATTTTAATCTAAAAAATAAAATAAAAATAACACGTCGGACTAATGGGGCGTCGAAATAATGGGGCGTCGTACTATTGAGAAGTCCCCTATTTAACACAGGTATAAACAAATTAAACATGTATTGAAATATAAACATGTATTTGAACATGTATTGAACAACAATACCTAACCAGTGAGCGCACTTTTATCATTTGCTCACTGGTATTTATTTATGAAATTAATTTATGTTATAGCGCCATCTAGTGGCCAAGTTTATTTTATGTATGATTTGTTTAATGAGATGTGCCAATACTATTTCAATGTTTTATATTAACTCTCCTTTGTTTCACAAATCACGGCGCATTTCAGTTCTTGCCGTGCATTTTTGTAAGATGGTTGTGTACTTCAGTTTATATAATAAAGCTTTTGTTGGTGCGCAATAATTGTCTTCTAAATATCCTCCTCGAATATAATCTATTGCGCAATGGCCACTTCTGGTTCACTGTCTACACTTTTTCATCATTGAAATTTGCATACATATGAATTAATTCGGTACAGCGGTTAATTTCCTCTCTAAATCAGTAATTATAATTCGTTTATCTTTCATGTATTTCAGATTCTATAATTAATTTAAATATGTCGATGCTTATAATAAAAAATATATAAATGATTATAACTTCTTTATCTCCTCTTTCTTAGTCTCTGTAACTTAAATATGTTTACCAATTGTATTGGTATAGTACATAATAAAAAGAAACCAGGAGAATATTATGGAAAGATAACCCTACAAACAACGGTATGTCGATTCGATGGAACAATCCATCGAATCGATATATGTTGTTTATAGGGAGCCTATTGGAAGATAAAAGATACCAGGAATTGTATTGCTAAAACTTAGATAATTGAAAGAAATCTCGCTTCAAAATAGATTTCTATTAGATACAGAATCGCGGTGCACAGTACTTTCTTTTAGAAATCTTTTAAGTAATCAAATCGACAAAACAAGAAATCAAATATCTTTTAACTTTCTTTTTCGTTTCTATTTCATTACTTAGTGTTTACTTATTGTAATCGAAAAGAAACCAGGAAAAGATTATGGAAGATAGCTTATTGAAAGAGAAAAGATACCAGGAATTGTATTACTAAAACATAGCTAATTGAAAGAGATTTCGCTTCAAAATAGATTTCTTTTAGATACCGAATCGCGGTGCACCGTACTTTATTATAGAAATCTTTAAGTAATCAAATCGACAAAACGAGAAATCGAATATCTCTCTTTTAGCTTAGAGCGTATATATCTTTTTCGTTTCTACTTCATTACTTAGTGTTTTTTGGGGTAGAGCGAGTAGGTGTGCGGCAATCCTCGCTCACTCTGGTGTATATAATACGAGATGTTATTACTATTTCTTGGCCTCAATCTTTTATTTAAAAGTACATATACCAATATGAAAAATAATAATGGCCTGATCCAGTGAAAGTTGACTAATTCATTTGGAAAAGTAAACACTTGAATCACAATATGTTATGAAGATAATAATACAACGTACGTGTTATATTATTTAAATATAAGAGTTGCTAACTTAGAACAGCGACAAGATATACAGTAAACGATGCTGTCACTCAATTTTCAAACACTCATCAACCAATCACACATAAGAGATAGCGATCTCGATTATTCTATACCATTTACAGTTCTAGTTGATCCAAATGAAATAATATTTGATCCAAGTGAATTTGAATTTGATCCATGTGAAATTGAATTTGATCCATGTGAAATAATATTTGATCCGAGTGAAATAATATTTGATCCAAGTGAAATAATATTTGATCCAAGTGAAATAATATTTGATCCAAGTGAAATAATATTTGATCCAAGTGAAATAATATTTGATCCAAGTGAAATTGAATATTTTATCATTCCAATACCTCACATTTTGTGTCTTTGTCTGTTGGTTGATTGAAAGAAAAATGTCATGCTTTTAATATTTAAAATATATAAAAATATTTGTATAGTCTCTCATTGCCACCTTAAGCTTTCATTGCCAATCATAATATTTTATTGTCCACCATAATCATTCATTGCCCACCATAATCTTTCATTGCCCACCATAATCCTTCATTACCCATTATAATCTTTCATTACCCACCATAATCTTTCATTGTCCACCATAATCTTTCATTTTCCAGCAAAAACCTTCATTATCTACGATATTGTTTCATTGCCCACCATAATCCTTCATTATCCACTATAATATTTCATTGCCCACCATAATATTTCATTGCCCATCATAATCTTTCATTGCCCACCATAATCTTTCATTATCCACCAAAATCCTTCATTATCTACCATAATGCTTCATTGCCCACCACAATCCTTCATTATCCACTATAATATTTCATTGCCCACCATAATATTTCATTGCCCATCATAATCTTTCATTGCCCACCATAATCTTTATTTGTCCACCATAAGCTTTCAGCGCCCACCATCATCTTTCATTATCCACCAAAATCCTTCATTGTCTACCATAATCCTTCATTGCCCACCATAAACTTTCATTGCCCACTACAATATTTCATTGCCCACCATAATATTTCATTGCCCACCATAATATTTCATTGCCCACCACAATATTTCATTGCCCACCATAATATTTCATTGCCCACCATAATCTTTCATTGCCCACCATAATCTTTCATTATCCACAAAAAGTCTTCATTATTTACCATAATCCTCAATTTCCCACCTTAATTTTTCATTGCCCACCATAATATTTCATTGCCCACCATAATATTTCATTGCCCACCATAATATTTCATTGCCCACCATAATATTTCATTGCCCATCATAATATTTCATTGCCCACCATAATCTTTCATTGCCCACCATAATCTTTCATTGCCCATCATAATATTTCATTGCCCACCATACTCTTCCTTTGTCCATCGTAATCTTCCATCGCCCACCTTACTCTTTCATTGCCCACCATAATCTGTCATTGCCCACCATAATCTGTCATTGCCCACCATAATCTGTCATTGCTCATAGTAATCTGTCATTGCTCATAGTAATCTGTCATTGCCTACCATAATATTTCATTGCCTGCCATAATAATCTATCATTTCCCACCATAATAATCTTCAAAGTCCACCATTATAATTGGCCTATCAATATCCTTCATGACCCCCATTATACATAAAATTTATTTACATATAATTTATTTACATATAATTTATTTACATATAATTTATTTACATAAAATTTATTCACTAAAATTTATTTACAAAACACTTATTTACCTAAATTTGTAAATAAATGTTATGTAAAGGAATTTCATGTAAATAAATTACACAAATATTTTTATATATTTTAAATATTAAAAGCATGACATTTTTCTTTCAACCAACCAACAGACAAAGACACAAAATGTGAGGTATCGGAATGATAAAATATTCAATTTCACTTGGATCGAATATTATTTCACTTGGATCAATTTCAAATTCATTTGGATCAAATTCAATTTCACACGGACCAAATATTATTTCATTTGGATCAACTAGAACTGTAAATGGTATAGTTATAACTACTCAAAAGGAACTTCCTATATTTCTTTTTAAATACGTTTGAAGATGTGGAGTTTTTTATATCCACATATATCTCATTCCACACCATAATTCCTTGATACTTCATTGATGCTTGGTACTTAGCTCTTCTAAACCTCGGTATAACAAATTATTACCACTCCTAGTATTGTAATTGTGCCAATCACCGAATGAGACTAGTGTATTGAATAATCTATAATAAAAATCATCAGTCTTAATCACCCTATACATAAACACACTGAAGTGTCAGATTTGTTGCATCAAGAAATGTTAATTTATTTTATTTATTATTATTCATTTTATTTATTTATTTCTGATTTAAACTAACACCTGATTGATAAATGTCCTCATCAGGTGAGTTGAATTTTACTAAGCTAGTTTCGTGACACGTAGTTCTGATTAATAATTTTAAATCTAGTTTAGTTAGGCTGATCGGGATTTCACACAGATAAGACGTGTGCACGCAATAACCGTTGCTTTAATAAAAACTGATCATCATAATTTCTTTTTGTGCATTCCTGAGTGCTGTAGTCCGTCTCTAAGTCAGGTTTCTTTTCGGTACTTCAGTGACTGTGTTATTAGATAGGTAGGTAGGTTTAATATCAGTATAATTTACTAATTTAGAATGGAGAATCAGTTATTAATATTATTCATACTATTCTGAAGAAATTGATGGTGTCATATCAGATGACTGAGTGTATGAAACTCCAGAAGTGGAGTTAAGGCACATCCACACATTCACTCACGAGCGTCCACACCTTCACTCATGCCTCAAGAAATCGCTGCATGCGTGCGTTCATGCCCGTAATTTCTGGTACACACGCATGCTTTTTGCTATCGCTCCCAGAGCGATATCATGCGTGCGGAATCATTATTCATGCTTGCAGTCACGACGGCAGGATGGATTTGGACGGTGCTCCACTTGTAATATATTTTGTTTATATTATTAACTCAGAAGAAAGTCGATCTTTATAATTAGTGATATTGTTCAGTCGTTAAACCCTTACTAAACTAAAAACCCTTTTATAATTAAAAATGGTTTTAATTTCATACCACTTCATCAGTAATAAATTATTATGCTATATTGCCTAGACGGACAAATTCATTTTCTTCATGTATTGAGCATGCAATTGTTTAATTTATATAAAGAATCAATCTTAAGAAATTCTGATAAAACAATTCATAATTGTTATTTGATAACTAAATTTACCCTGGAAATCAAGCAAATGAGTCTAAATTACTTTAATATAGGGTTTACTGTATCATCTTCAATAGGCCTGTCAATTTGTGATATTAATTATATCGTTGTAGGTCAGGTAATACTAATAATATTCACAGTAAATAGGTGTGGACGCGCCGCACTAGTTTGCGTGGAGTCATGAACGCGGTCATGCGCGCAAAAGTACGTTCATGAGTGATAGGTGTCGACGGGCCTTTAGACTTGAGTGATAATCTTATCACATTGGGTGCATTTATACAAAAAGAAGTAAATTCTATCTGAAAGTGATTCAGAAATATCTTTTGGTGCCTATGAGAACTGGTCATCGACCAAATAAAAATCCAAATTTGAAAAGTTCACCAAGTAGCAGTTTTGATCATCAGGAAATCTTTCATTTAAATCTGTTTCTGGTAAGACTTTCATCATTAAACCAACTGAAATTGCTTGAACTGTTGGCACCGACCCTGAACTGTTGGCACCGACCCTGAACTGTTGGCACCGACCCTGAACTGTTGGCACCGACCTTGAACTGTTGGCACCGACCTTGAACTGTTGGCACCGACCCTGAACTGTTGGCACCGACCCTGAACTGTTGGCACCGACCCTGAACTGTTGGCACCGACCCTGAACTGTTGGCACCGACCCTGAACTGTTGGCACCGACCCTGAACTGTTGGCACCGACCCTGAATTGTTGGCACCGACCCTGAATTGTTGGCACCGACTTTGAACTGTTGGCACCGACCCTGAACTGTTGGCACCGACCCTGAACTGTTGGCACCGACCCTGAACTGTTGGCACCGACCCTGAACTGTTGGCACCGACCCTGAACTGTTGGCACCGACCCTGAACTGTTGGCACCGACCCTGAACTGTTGGCACCGACCCTGAACTGTTGGCACCGACCCTGAACTGTTGGCACCGACCCTGAACTGTTGGCACCGACCCTGAACTGTTGGCACCGACCCTGAACTGTTGGCACCCTAATTATTAGTCGTGTGTTTATTCATTAATTGATAAATACTTATGGTCGTTATTGATATTTACCTTTATTAATTTTTGTCGTGTGTTTATTCATTAATTGATAAATACTTATGGTCGTTATTGATATTTGGCTTTATTAATTTTTGTCGTGTGTTTATTCATTAATTGATAAATACTTATGGTCGTTATTGATATTTGGCTTTATTAATTTTTGTCGTGTGTTTATTCATTAATTGATAAATACTTATGGTCGTTATTGATATTTGGCTTTATTAATTTTTGTCGTGTTAGTTCATACTTTTTCTTGAACAGGTTTAAGTGGGTCATAATTGTTAGTACGCCAGCCTGTTGATGTAACCGTGCGTTAATTACCATATCACAGTGACATCTGACGTGATTACCGCCTGACAATATCCCATGAGATAGAGACTTTACCTCCTCAAGCACCCGTAGCAATTCTGTTCGTTTAAAATTGCTGTGGAAAACTGTTGAACAATAATTATCCCAATTACACTATGGATTTCTTCACCCAACAGCTCGGGGTTTAGTTCAAATCTTCCGGGAATTTCTTGACCATTGTCTCCGGGGGGGTTTGATTAAGACTTGACCACTTCCCCCTGGCTTTTGATGGATTTTTCCACCTGGGTTTTGACTTCTTCTTCCACCTGGGTTTTGACTTCTTCGTCCACCTGGGTTTTGACTTCTTCGTCCACCTGGGGTTTGACTTCTTGGTCCACCTGAGTTTTGATTGTTTCCTCTTAGTGCTTTTTTTTTTTGCTGACTATAGATTTCTTGTTTGTTTTTTACCATTTACAAAATTAAGAAAGTCTACCGTATCCGGTGAATTATGATTGTTCCCATAAATGGTATGAATCCTTGTTCCAGATTGCAAATCTATAGTGATTTTTTCATGTTTGGGCATATTGAAGAATTTTTGGCCCCCAGGGGCTCTATCCTGAAGCTGTCTGTGGTGAATGGAAGAGAAGGGGGGTGGCGTCCCTTGGGCCCCGAACTGTTGTAATTTGGATTATGGATTGTCTTTTTTCATTTTTACCATGTTTATCATTTTTTTAACGCTACTTGCAGTTTTAGAGGATAGCGCTAGGGTTATGCTCTTCAACTAAGAGGTCTTAGATTTTGTGTTAGGTAGGCTCGTAGGCTTCATTTACTATCACCTCTTCATTTTCCTCTTCCATCCGTGAGTGCAGCCACCGGTGCTTGTGTCCCGTTTCGTCACATTCCTTGGTAAGTGACTGCATTCACGGAGTAGCTTTTCTGCATCTATGAGCATTGTCACCGACGGTGGTAAGTGACTTTGTTCATGGAGCCACTTTCCTCTCTGACTGCTTCTTCCAGTCCCTTGTATTTAATTTCCTTTTGACGTCAACGATATGGCCTTTGGTTCCGAAGCAGACGTTAAACCCCTACTAAAATAAAATAAAATAAAAATGAAGATTTTTTGCTAAGAAATAATACCCGTCCATTAGTATTGCATTTAAAACCCTGTTTTACTGAGAATATATGTATTATTATTTGGGTACTTTGAAATATCTCTGAATCCATTGATTTATATGCTGTACAGGCAGGCCCCGCTTTAATTACACTGATTTAATAAGAGGTAATTATTTCGAGACATGTCTCGATGCCTCTAAATCAGTACCGTTCGTAGACATAGAAAACTGAGACAAAACCACGTAACCTAGTCTATAATAATTTAAATTTCTTAAATTGATTAAAAATCTTGCTCATATTTATTCGCCTGATGCTTTCACCTAATTATGTAGAAGTTTATCATTTGAATATCTAAAATAAACTTATTTTAATAACAATTTTCTGTTTGCATATTAATTTTTCTGTTTTGCATATTAATTTTTCTGTTTGCATATGCATTTAATGATTTGGATATGGTTTATTGTATGCATATGAATTATTTCACCTATATGCAAGATATGCAAACTCACAACCCTAATAATAACTTTTGAAATAAGTTATTTAAATGAATTGATAGAATACTCTCAATTTGTTTCAAATTACGCATGGATTAGTTCCGATTTATGTTAAGGAATTAAGGTACAGAAGAATTAATGTGAACCATTTAGGAGTAAAGATATTCATGTAGGAAGTTATTTTAGATAATTCATTAGAATATAGTGTTCTGATTTCCATTTAAAATCATTATTTATGTTAAAACAACTAAAATATTTCTTCATCAGATATTATTTAAATAGAACGAATTTAATGATATTTCATAAGCATAGCTCCTGTTTGAAATAACATGGTGTTTAAAGAAGAACATTACTAGTTAAAAATCAATCTAATAACTAAAGAAAGGATAATAAGATATACGAGACAGGTTATTTCTAAAATATATTCAATATAATGTATACACGAAATCAGTCTGAAGTGAATATGTTAAATTATATTATCTACGTAGGACAAAAGACCATATCGCAGACTTCAAAAGCAAATTAAGTAAAAGGGGCTGGAAGGAGCAGTCAGGAAGGAAAGTGGCTTTATGAACAAATTCATTTACTACCGTCGTTGACGACGCTCATGGATGCAGAAAAGCTACTCCGTGAATGCAGTCACTTACCAAGGAATGTGACAAGCACTTGTGGTTGCATTTACGGATGGAAGAGGAAAATGAATAACCACGTTTCAGGATGGAACACCTGGGGGTCTTAAAATATAAAGTCTTGTATAGAAATCTTCGTGGCCCGACAGTTGGGCCCAAGACAGTTGGGCCCAAGACAGTTTGGCCCCGTGACAGTTTGGCCCCGTGACAGTTGGGCCCCGTGACAGTTGGGCCCCGTGACAGTTGGGCCCCGTGACAGTTGGGCCCCGTGACAGTTGGGCCCCGTGACAGTTGGGCCCCGTGACAGTTGGGCCCCGTGACAGTTGGGCCCCGTGACAGTTGGGCCCCGTGACAGTTGGGCCCCGTGACAATTATATTATTTTCCAATTTTTCCAGAGTTTATTGTATTAACTTAGTTACAGAGCCTTGCTACTGTAATAACTAGGTTTGTGACAATATGCATTTTGTATAAAGAATATAGTCTTGAGCATATTTAAAATAAAGAATATTCCTTACATGATAAAAATATTCTCGTTATGTAAAATAATTATTTTTGTTAGAACATATTCTTTTCAGGAATAAATACTATTATTCTGTTAATAAACTACAATCGTCTTCTGTTCCGAGATAGATCATGTAAGCAAGAAATTTCCTAGTTACAGTACCTCTATAGTCTATATTGAACTCTTGTGAAGTAAATGAGTTAAGATGTAGCCAATAGAAAAAAAGAATGTAGCTATTTTAGTTAAGGAAACAATATAAAATAAGGATGTAGGTATTTTCTACATGCCAGAATTATTGGAACATACAAATTGAATTAAATTTAACGTGAATAATTTGAATGAAGAGGCTTATGAATTATTATTACAAAATGTATTCTCATAATCTCATTTTATCCAAACAACTGTTCAATGTAACGTTTAACCCTTAAAATTTACCCATTTTTTACCAAATATTTGTCTTTGTCAGACGATGTACACTACACATTGGATCCATATGACATGATTCAATGGTTTTCATTACATTCAAACATGAGGTTAGCATCCAAATGTGATTTAAGGTACTTGCTTTTATATTCCTTATCAAGCTTATGAATCTAATTAAAAAAATATAAACACATTTTTAGAGAATATAAAACAAAATTCAAAGATAAGATTGTCACTTCTCTAGTAAAAACAAAGTAACATTTCTATATTGTGTCTTCTGTCCGATTTTTTTCTGGGCTTAAATGTTGTGGGGCCCAATTGTCGTGGGCCCAATTGTCGGCGGGCCCAATTGTCGGCGGGCCCAATTGTCGGGGCCCAACTGTCGGTGCACCGAAATCTTGATACACTAACATTAATTCGAATTATTACTAGAATTCCTAGTGAATACTGATAATTATTATACAGTTTTCATGGAGGGTGGATTTACATTCCAAATTATATATAAACCAATAGGGAAAGTTGGTGACTTTCGTTCCACAAAATGATTATGGGAAAAGCAAATGACACCTGAAATAATTTGAGTAGCTATACTCTCAAGAACCTAAAAATCTTCGAAAACATCTTCGAAGATTGCAGATATACTATTGGTAGGATCATCATCAGATTAGTTTTCAAAATTGGCATGATCTGTCATCCTAACACTATCCAATGAGGAAACATTTTCATCGCAAATAGGCTTGCGAGGTAGAAAGGCATAATAGAGGTCTTGATGTAATGCAATCTCTACAAATTTATTATCAACTTCATCGTTCTTGATTTCATGAGTGAAACGTCTCTACGAAATGTATTTTCAAGTTAATTTTCAAAAGTTTCGAGACTGTTTCAACTACATAGTCCACAATGTCAAAATCGAAATCTTTAAATATGAAGTACTTATACAATTGATCGTAATAGTCGGGTAATTAAATTGCCATTGGTTTAGTTTTAGTCTCTTCAGTTTATTTGCTACTATTCTCCTATAAATTCTTTCATTAAAAATTTCATCAAGGAATTCGAATTGAAGCTTTATTGTTCGTTGTATACCATCTCTTTAGAGTCCAAATAGGCAATAGCAATTGCGTATAATAGACAGTGTCCATCGGGCTTCACGTTAATTACCTCATATGTTGGAAATTTTCTTACTATCTCCTTATTTGCTGCATGGCCGTATTAATTGATTGGCAGTAATAGAGCCGATATTAAGATTATTGTGAAATACCACAAGTTTCCTAATCGTCTGAAGAATTTGCTTAATGTGCTCATCTTCAAATTTATCCAAATTTGGATTATCGCATATAAAACGCAGAACCTGCAGAAAAAAAAAAGAAATTTAGTAAATCATTTCATATGGCCATAAAATAAGTATGAATTGGCAAACCACTATAATGACAAAAATAACCGAAATAAATTAATTTGATATTAGTTTGACATCCGCTTCAGGACTCAAGGACATATATCTCTGGCTTCAAAAAGGAATTTTAATAGAGAATCTAAAAAGAAGAAAAAAGTGTTAACATGATCAAAACGCAGCTCTTGGATGCAGAAAAGTTACTCTCGGAGTTTAACATATATTCAAGACATCGTAGTTGAAGAGCAAAACCCTATTTTTCTTTTCAAAATGGATCATTTTTCAAATGTATCTTGAAATTAAGATGCCTTAATTATGTCGAGTTCCATATCTACATCTTCCTAACCTCTTCACATATCAATAATTACTTAATAAATCCAATTTGTATACTAAACTCTGGTTTCAACGAAACCTCGGCTTGCTATGCAAACTTTTGTTAATATTAAAATTAATGATTTTGTGGGCCCGAAATGGCTTTGGCTTATATTAATACGATGAAAGATTGGTGATGAAAGTTCAAACTGGCAAATGAATTAACGGCGGTGAGTGAATGGAGAAAGAGTTATATAAAGTTATCACTGCAATTGGGCACTTAACGTTCAACTAAACTATTTACTTATCCCGCTAATTAAGGTGTCGCATATGAGTTTATATATAATGTGCCTGTTAATAGTGAACAGTATTCAGTTACCCCGCTACACTATAAAGTTACTCCGCTAATTATGGAGTTGCACAACTGTCTATAGATAGACTCGTTATGCTAAAATGAATCTTTATACGTAAAAATGTTTTAATATGCTATATTAATAAGCTCCATCTATGTATTGAACCTCCCGCTTAACTGTTACATCTGAAAACGTGTGCGACTATATAGTATACATAGACGTTCTACCAAACCGGAATAATTTTCGGAGCGTCTTTATACATATTAATTAGGCCACTTGAAATCTTGGAATAAGTTAAAATCAAACTAAATTTTTATTCTCTCCGAGTATATTTTACAGTTCTCAAAATTGCTCTTTGTACTATGTAACACAATTATAAGTATTTAACTAATTACTCTCCTTTAATGAGTGCGAGTTAAGCATTGGTTAAATTTTTAATGCTTTCACTACTTTGAACTTTAATCAGAGATCTTTTAATATATGGTAAATAGAACCTTTAAAACCATTTCATTTTTATTCTAACTCATAGAAATGTTTTAGGAGTTACAATTTTGCAATATCTTGGGTCTTAATTGTCGGCGGGCCCAATTGTCGGGGCCCAACTGTCGGTGCACCGAAATCTTGATACACATAAATACATAAATCGTGATTTTACTTACCACGTGGGTGTTAGATTTTCAGTGTATGTCTCTATTATCCCAGTGCAGTCCTCGCAGTAGAATGTGCAGCCACATGTATTCACAGGGTCAGGTTCTCCGAAGATGGACTGACTACATAAGTCGCAATTATCGTAGTCACCATGAAAAAAGTTATAAATGAAGGTTAATACGGACTACGATTGATGATAATTTTGACTGTTTTGGTAGAAAGAATACATCTCATTAAGTATGACTTTTAGCAATAAATATTTTTTTGGTATCATGCGAGATAAATTATAAAGGAGTCCTAACCACTGATATGAAACATCCACTTGTATAAAAGTAACCATACACGCATAAAATGTTCAATAAAAAAAACAATAATTATCATCATAATAGAGCGGGGGAAGGGGGAGTAGAGAATAGAAAGTAAAGCAAGGGAATAATAATAATATTACTATTTATTCTAAGTGTCCGGAAATTTCGCCAAAAGAGAATTCGCCGTCAATTTTAAAAACACTATGCGCTATATCCCAAGCAGTACAGTTAATGGGCGCTATATCCCAAGCAGTACAGTTTTGCAAAATGGGCCAACATGGTGACAGAATGGGCTGTATGTTGTAACCATGTTGGTCCAAGATGTTGAAGATATTTTAATAAAGTTTCTGCCATATACCGTTGATACACTATATCAGGGGTGGGCAAATACAGCACTCGGTGCTATTTTGGCACTCAGAGTGGCACTTGTGCCCACCAGGGAAAAGGTGCTTTATTTTCTTCCAAAGAAAATTTAGAATTTTTAGTCCTGACTGCTTTATAAATTAAAACTATAATATATAAGAGTATGGTAAACTAATTGAAGAAGAGTATATTTATAATGACCTTGATACTTTGATAGTAAATTTTATCCGTTAATAAGTTATTATTTGTTTATTGATATTGTACTGTCAGTGTTCATAATTTTCACCTCTGGCTCTTTTTATCTAGATCAGTTATTTATATATTTTTCATACGTTTGTCTAGGGACACTCTATCACCAGTTTAAGAATTTGTGCAATCATTTTTAAGTCACTCATTTGATAAGATAGGTAGACATTGTCATTTATCCTGTGATTTTAAGAGTTACCTATTATTACTTATGCAAGATTATTAATTTTTGTTTTTATAATGAATTAGTTTCACATGAAAAAGTTGTAATTAAATATCATTAATTCCTTTTAATGCAAATGATAAATTTATTCACAATATTTATGAGCAAATATGAACCATTTTACGATTTTTTTTAAAATCTACCATCTCAATATCTTTCGGCACTGAAAAACATGAAAAATTAGGTTTTGCTAATATGACAATTCAATGGGATGGATTTGCCACATTGAACCAAACTTCTAGTACCAATGTTGGCACAATGTGCCCTGGTTGCTTGGGAAATATAACGAGATATATCTCACCTAAAGGGGCATTTACACGGGCACACATGTGTGCCACTGCTGTGTGTTCAGAGCTTTCGACACAAATAGGGCGATCGCTCCAGGAGCGAACGCATGTGCTACTGCTGTGTGTTATTGAAGTCAATTATTTGTATTTCATAATTAAGGTCCTTCAATTATACTCGAGTGCTTCTTAACTCAGGAGTTTTACTCTATTATCTAAGTAATATATTATAGAAGCGAATATTTGAACAATATTTATGACATCTATCATAGGATATTAGTCACAAACACGTATCGAAACCGAACCACATGAAGCTGAGTGACACTCAGCAGTGCGGGCACAAAGTATACGTGTGAACACTTTACTGGAAAACAGTGCCACGCACTGCGTTCGAAGCGATTTTGGCACACACAAGTGCCACACTTGTGTGTAAATTACTGATACCTTTAACCAAATATCACATATACAGTGCGAACCAAGAGAGTTTTGCAGCAATGATTTTTCAAAATCTGGAACAATTTATTACAGTAAACTGAAATTTGTTTTACCTAAATATGTGATGCAGGTTATACATATAATCAATTCCTGACTACTTAAATGTGGATCCCAGCTAAGGTACCATTCTACTTTAACATAAAATCAGCAATGCCCCGTGGGTCAAAAGTGTTTGCAGCAGTTTAATTGCAGCGAAAATATAGAAAAGAAATAAGCTAACACAAAGTGATGAAAATCCGATTATCAGTCAACTAAACAATAATAAAAGTACGGTAGAAAATAGCATAATCATCTAGCGTGATCACCCTATACGGGCAAGACACTTGCTGTTGAAGATAAATTGAACTGGATAGAAACATGATGGCGGACTACCAATGGTGAATACAAGCAAATATTTAAGAGAAATAAGTTCTTTATCGAAGAATCCTCACGGAACCTGCACCGAAATTTTTGATAAAGCTGGAGTTACCCACGTGTCTAAAACAGCATGAAATCGAATCCTGAGTGTGATGGCGATTCAAAATGCACCGATAGTATGCCTCCTGTGAGCAAAGTCAATGGTCAGAAAAGGCTTTCACGGGCAACGAAATACTTGAAAACTGATTTTCGAACTGTTATTAAGACTCACCAGACTAGAGTCACCCTTCATGTCCCTGACAGTTGAATCTGAGAATGGCTCCTGAAGGAGGCAAGTCAAGGTCTGCGTAATAATGTCATGGTCTACATTTATTGGTAACCAATTAGCTGGATCCTTTCTTATTTTCTCAAAATGAACTAAGAGCTATTGTGCATTACGGAAAGTCAATTTTCTCTCTTGGTTAAATTTTTTAGCTGATGAAAAAGAATATCCAAAGGTAGACTCGCAGAACAAGGCATCACTGACAAGAAGCTCATGGATTGGCTTCCACATAATCATGAAATTAACCCAAAAAATAATCTGTGGTTCACCATCAAGAGAGGTTTAGGATCACGCAGGTAAATTGCGGCTCTTTAATTTTTAATTGCTGCCCTCTCATGAGTCTAAGACATTCCGAACCGAAATTACATTAAAATGTTGCATAGCTATCAAAATAAGCACAGTGCATGCTACAATTAATTATTTTGTTTTTAACAGAGTGTTTTGAAGCTATGACGTTTCTGTTGTTAGAGACTGCAGTTAGTGGGCTATAATTTACCTGCTTGACCCTATGCGAATGGAGGCCAATTTACAAAAAAACAGAGAGCTGTGGCAAAGGATTTTGGAAGTTTGTTCTTAAATAACGCCTTTAGCAATTTAGAAATTGACAACTTTTGTTGTTAAATGATTAGTTGGTGATAAAACAATGCGTAAAATTCATTGAATATGAGACCATAAATGAATAATACGGTCTAAATTTGTGATGCATATACGTTCATATAACTACTATAAAATGTAGTATTAACCTGTAATGTTTTAAATACCATTTGTGAGTAATGTTAACTTTTACGTATTTTATTAACTTTTTACGTAATAAATCATTTTACAAACACTTGGCTTTTTTTTATTGAATCCATTTCATCAAGTATTGTTATTTTGGGAAACTATCCATTCGAGTTTTGACAGTAGAACAAGGATTAATTCTGAAGATCATGATTTTATACAAAACTCAATGAAATTAATATTTTTGGCCAAATAGACAGATTTTAGTAAATTGCAAACAGTTTTGACCCGCACGGTATTAAGGTGATAACCAAATATAACATTTACTTACTATTTCAGGCTCCATATGTTCAACGAGCAAGAAGCTCTTTGCTTCTCGATAATCCAGGCTATCAGTTCTTGTTGGTGGGTTTAAGGAATCCCGGTTATCAGTTTTTTCTGTTCACCATAAGGATTCCTGTCTTTCAGTTTCTATTGGTTTCCATATTGAATCCCTGCTAGCAAATAGTTTTGTTTTCCTCAGTGAACACTGGTAATCAATTTCTTTTGATAGCCGGATGGAATCTTGGCTACTAGCCGTTTTTGTTAGATATGAGGAATCCATGTTACCAGATATTTCTTGGCAACCAAGTATGAAAGAATCCTTATTTTTATTGAAATTTATTTCTTCAATTTATTCTAATACTCAAGTTCTGTAAACTATAAAACTGCGGGAATAAAATATGGCTAGGCACTATGTTGTTCAGATAACCTTTCTACACAATTATAGTAAGCGGAATGATTGTTGAGAAGTTATTAGACAGGAGTCTTTGAATCTTCGCTCCGCCAACTTCTGGTTCCTTGGCTTCCGTGGTTCAAAGTTCCGCCCACACTATTCGATGCTGTTCTGTGATTGGCTTAGCAATAAGCTAAACAAAATCTATTCAATATTTATTAGTTTATTACCTTTGCAGATTGCTGTAGATTATTTGTTCCTGCATTTATTTCTTCATTTATTTGTAATCTTGTTATTCACATAACTAAAAAAGTATTCAACCAAATGATGTACAATCAGAGAAAAGAGTCACTGTGATGATGTACTATCAGAGAAAAGAGTCACTGTGATGATGTACTATCAGAGAAAAGAGTCACTGTGATGATGTACTATCAGAGAAAAGAGTCACTGTGATGATGTACTATCAGAGAAAAGAGTCACTGTGATGATGTACTATCAGAGAAAAGAGTCACTGTGATGATGTACTATCAGAGAAAAGAGTCACTGTGATGATGTACTATCAGAGAAAAGAGTCACTGTGATGATGTACTATCAGAGAAAAGAGTCACTGTGATGATGTACTATCAGAGAAAAGAGTCACTGTGATGATGTACTATCAGAGAAAAGAGTCACTGTGATGATGAACTATCAGAGAAAAGAGTCTCAGTGATGATGTACTATCAGAGAAAAGAGTCTCAGTGATGATGTACTATCAGAGAAAAGAGTCACTGTGATGATGTACTATCAGAGAAAAGAGTCACTGTGATGATGTACTATCAGAGAAAAGAGTCACTGTGATGATGTACTATCAGAGAAAAGAGTCACTGTGATGATGTACTATCAGAGAAACGAATCACTGTGATGATGTACTATCAGAGAAAAGAATCACTGTGATGATGTACTATCAGAGAAAAGAGTCACTGTGATGATGTACTATCAGAGAAAAGAGTCACTGTGATGATGTACTATCAGAGAAAAGAGTCACTGTGATGATGTACTATCAGAGAAAAGAGTCACTGTGATGATGTACTATCAGAGAAAAGAGTCACTGTAATGATGTACTATCAGAGAAAAGAGTCGCTGTAATGATGTACTATCAGAGAAAAGAGTCGCTGTAATGATGTACTATCAGAGAAAAGAGTCGCTGTAATGATGTACTATCAGAGAAAAGAGTCGCTGTAATGATGTACTATCAGAGAAAAGAGTCACTGTAATGATGTACTATCAGAGAAAAGAGTCACTGTAATGATGTACTATCAGAGAAAAGAGTCACTGTAATGATGTACTATCAGAGAAAAGAGTCACTGTGATGATGTACTATCAGAGAAAAGAGTCACTGTGATGATGTACTATCAGAGAAAAGAGTCACTGTGATGATGTACTATCAGAGAAAAGAGTCACTGTGATGATGTACTATCAGAGAAAAGAGTCACTGTGATGATGTACTATCAGAGAAAAGAGTCACTGTGATGATGTACTATCAGAGAAAAGAGTCACTGTGATGATGTACTATCAGAGAAAAGAGTCACTGTGATGATGTACTATCAGAGAAAAGAGTCACTGTGATGATGTACTATCAGAGAAAAGAGTCACTGTGATGATGTACTATCAGAGAAAAGAGTCACTGTGATGATGTACTATCAGAGAAAAGAGTCACTGTGATGATGTACTATCAGAGAAAAGAGTCACTGTGATGATGTACTATCAGAGAAAAGAGTCACTGTGATGATGTACTATCAGAGAAAAGAGTCACTGTGATGATGTACTATCAGAGAAAAGAGTCACTGTGATGATGTACTATCAGAGAAAAGAGTCACTGTGATGATGTACTATCAGAGAAAAGAGTCACTGTGATGATGTACTATCAGAGAAAAGAGTCACTGTGATGATGTACTATCAGAGAAAAGAGTCACTGTGATGATGTACTATCAGAGAAAAGAGTCACTGTGATGATGTACTATCAGAGAAAAGAGTCACTGTGATGATGTACTATCAGAGAAAAGAGTCACTGTGATGATGTACTATCAGAGAAAAGAGTCACTGTGATGATGTACTATCAGAGAAAAGAGTCACTGTGATGATGTACTATCAGAGAAAAGAGTCACTGTGATGATGTACTATCAGAGAAAAGAGTCACTGTGATGATGTACTATCAGAGTTAACAGTTAGTTAAATTATTAGTTTTAAAATTGTATAGTAATTGTACTTGGTACTTGAGATTTGAAAGTACTTTTTATTTGAGTACTTGTACTGTGGTGAGAGTGGTGTCACACTGTGGTGAGAGTGGTGTCACACTGTGGTGAGAGTGGTGTCACACTGTGGTGAGAGTGGTGTCACACTGTGGAGAGAGTGGTGTCACACTGTGGTGAGAGTGGTGTCACACTGTGGAGAGAGTGGTGTCACACTGTGGAGAGAGTGGTGTCACACTGTGGTGAGAGTGGTGTCACACTGTGGTGAGAGTGGTGTCACACTGTGGTGAGAGTGATGTCACACTGTGGTGAGAGTGGTGTCACACTGTGGTGAGAGTGGTGTCACACTGTGGTGAGAGTGGTGTCACACTGTGGTGAGAGTGGTGTCAAACTGTGGTGTCACACTGTGGTGAGAGTGGTGTCACACTGTGGTGAGAGTGGTGTCAAACTGTGGTGTCACACTGTGGTGAGAGTGGTGTCACACTGTGGTGAGAGTGGTGTCACACTGTGGTGAGAGTGGTGTCACACTGTGGTGAGAGTGGTGTCACACTGTGGTGAGAGTGGTGTCACACTGTGGTGAGAGTGGCGTCACACTGTGGTGAGAGTGGCGTCACACTGTGGTGAGAGTGGTGTCACACTGTGGTGAGAGTGGTGTCACACTGTGGTGAGAGTGGTGTCACACTGTGGTGAGAGTGGTGTCACACTGTGGTGAGAGTGGTGTCACACTGTGGTGAGAGTGGTGTCACACTGTGGTGAGAGTGGTGTCACACTGTGGTGAGAGTGGTGTCACACTGTGGTGAGAGTGGTGTCACACTGTGGTGAGAGTGGTGTCACACTGTGGTGAGAGTGGTGTCACACTGTGGTGAGAGTGGTGTCACACTGTGGTGAGAGTGGTGTCACACTGTGGTGAGAGTGGTGTCACACTGTGGTAAGAGTGGTGTCACACTGTGGTGAGAGTGGTGTCACACTGTGGTAAGAGTGGTGTCACACTGTGGTAAGAGTGGTGTCACACTGTGGTGAGAGTGGTGTCACACTGTGGTAAGAGTGGTGTCACACTGTGGTGAGAGTGGTGTCACACTGTGGTGAGAGTGGTGTCACACTGTGGTAAGAGTGGTGTCACACTGTGGTAAGAGTGGTGTCACACTGTGGTAAGAGTGGTGTCACACTGTGGTGAGAGTGGTGTCACACTGTGGTAAGAGTGGTGTCACACTGTGGTAAGAGTGGTGTCACACTGTGGTGAGAGTGGTGTCACACTGTGGTAAGAGTGGTGTCACACTGTGGTGAGAGTGGTGTCACACTGTGGTAAGAGTGGTGTCACACTGTGGTGAGAGTGGTGTCACACTGTGGTGAGAGTGGTGTCACACTGTGGTAAGAGTGGTGTCACACTGTGGTAAGAGTGGTGTCACACTGTGGTAAGAGTGGTGTCACACTGTGGTAAGAGTGGTGTCACACTGTGGTAAGAGTGGTGTCACACTGTGGTAAGAGTGGTGTCACACTGTGGTAAGAGTGGTGTCACACTGTGGTGAGAGTGGTGTCACACTGTGGTAAGAGTGGTGTCACACTGTGGTAAGAGTGGTGTCACACTGTGGTAAGAGTGGTGTCACACTGTGGTAAGAGTGGTGTCACACTGTGGTAAGAGTGGTGTCACACTGTGGTAAGAGTGGTGTCACACTGTGGTGAGAGTGGTGTCACACTGTGGTAAGAGTGGTGTCACACTGTGGTGAGAGTGGTGTCACACTGTGGTGAGAGTGGTGTCACACTGTGGTGAGAGTGGTGTCACACTGTGGTGAGAGTGGTGTCACACTGTGGTGAGAGTGGTGTCACACTGTGGTGAGAGTGGTGTCACACTGTGGTGAGAGTGGTGTCACACTGTGGTGAGAGTGGTGTCACACTGTGGTGAGAGTGGTGTCACACTGTGGTGAGAGTGGTGTCACACTGTGGTGAGAGTGGTGTCACACTGTGGTGAGAGTGGTGTCACACTGTGGTGAGAGTGGTGTCACACTGTGATGTCACACTGTGGTGAGAGTGGTGTCACACTGTGATGTCACACTGTGGTGAGAGTGGTGTCACACTGTGATGTCACACTGTGGTGAGAGTGGTGTCACACTGTGGTGTCACACTGTGGTGTCACACTGTGGTGAGAGTGGTGTCACACTGTGGTGTCACACTGTGGTGTCACACTGTGGTGTCACACTGTGGTGAGAGTGGTGTCACACTGTGGTGTCACACTGTGGTGTCACACTGTGGAGAGAGTGGTGTCACACTGTGGTGTCACACTGTGGTGTCACACTGTGGTGTCACACTGTGGTGTCACACTGTGGAGAGAGTGGTGTCACACTGTGGAGAGAGTGGTGTCACACTGTGGTGTCACACTGTGGTGTCACACTGTGGAGAGAGTGGTGTCACACTGTGGAGAGAGTGGTGTCACACTGTGGAGAGAGTGGTGTCACACTGTGGAGAGAGTGGTGTCACACTGTGGAGAGAGTGGTGTCACACTGTGGTGTCACACTGTGGAGAGAGTGGTGTCACACTGTGGAGAGAGTGGTGTCACACTGTGGTGAGAGTGGTGTCACACTGTGGTGTCACACTGTGGTGAGAGTGGTGTCACACTGTGGTGTCACACTGTGGTGAGAGTGGTGTCACACTGTGGTGTCACACTGTGGTGAGAGTGGTGTCACACTGTGGTGTCACACTGTGGTGAGAGTGGTGTCACACTGTGGTGTCACACTGTGGTGAGAGTGGTGTCACACTGTGGTGTCACACTGTGGTGAGAGTGGTGTCACACTGTGGTGTCACACTGTGGTGAGAGTGGTGTCACACTGTGGTGAGAGTGGTGTCACACTGTGGTGAGAGTGGTGTCACACTGTGGTGAGAGTGGTGTCACACTGTGGTGAGAGTGGTGTCACACTGTGGTGAGAGTGGTGTCACACTGTGGTGAGAGTGGTGTCACACTGTGGTGAGAGTGGTGTCACACTGTGGTGAGAGTGGTGTCACACTGTGGTGAGAGTGGTGTCACACTGTGGTGAGAGTGGTGTCACACTGTGGTGAGAGTGGTGTCACACTGTGGTGAGAGTGGTGTCACACTGTGGTGAGAGTGGTGTCACACTGTGGTGAGAGTGGTGTCACACTGTGGTGAGAGTGGTGTCACACTGTGGTGAGAGTGGTGTCACACTGTGGTGAGAGTGGTGTCACACTGTGGTGAGAGTGGTGTCACACTGTGGTGAGAGTGGTGTCACACTGTGGTGAGAGTGGTGTCACACTGTGGTGAGAGTGGTGTCACACTGTGGTGAGAGTGGTGTCACACTGTGGTGAGAGTGGTGTCACACTGTGGTGAGAGTGGTGTCACACTGTGGTGAGAGTGGTGTCACACTGTGGTGAGAGTGGTGTCACACTGTGGTGAGAGTGGTGTCACACTGTGGTGAGAGTGGTGTCACACTGTGGTGTCACACTGTGGTGAGAGTGGTGTCACACTGTTGCAAGAGTGGTGTCACACTGTTGCAAGAGTGGTGTCACACTGTTGCAAGAGTGGTGTCACACTGTTGCAAGAGTGGTGTCACACTGTTGCAAGAGTGGTGTCACACTGTTGCAAGAGTGGTGTCACACTGTTGCAAGAGTGGTGTCACACTGTTGCAAGAGTGGTGTCACACTGTGGTGAGAGTGGTGTCACACTGTGGTGAGAGTGGTGTCACACTGTGGTGAGAGTGGTGTCACACTGTGGTGAGAGTGGTGTCACACTGTGGTGAGAGTGGTGTCACACTGTGGTGAGAGTGGTGTCACACTGTGGTGAGAGTGGTGTCACACTGTGGTGAGAGTGGTGTCACACTGTGGTGAGAGTGGTGTCACACTGTGGTGAGAGTGGTGTCACACTGTGGTGAGAGTGGTGTCACACTGTGGTGAGAGTGGTGTCACACTGTGGTGTCACACTGTGGTGAGAGTGGTGTCACACTGTTGCAAGAGTGGTGTCACACTGTTGCAAGAGTGGTGTCACACTGTTGCCAGAGTGGTGTCACACTGTTGCCAGAGTGGTGTCACACTGTTGCCAGAGTGGTGTCACACTGTTGCCAGAGTGGTGTCACACTGTTGCCAGAGTGGTGTCACACTGTTGCCAGAGTGGTGTCACACTGTTGCCAGAGTGGTGTCACACTGTTGCCAGAGTGGTGTCACACTGTTGCCAGAGTGGTGTCACACTGTTGCCAGAGTGGTGTCACACTGTTGCCAGAGTGGTGTCACACTGTTGCCAGAGTGGTGTCACACTGTTGCCAGAGTGGTGTCACACTGTTGCCAGAGTGGTGTCACACTGTTGCCAGAGTGGTGTCACACTGTTGCCAGAGTGGTGTCACACTGTTGCCAGAGTGGTGTCACACTGTTGCCAGAGTGGTGTCACACTGTTGCCAGAGTGGTGTCACACTGTTGCCAGAGTGGTGTCACACTGTTGCCAGAGTGGTGTCACACTGTTGCCAGAGTGGTGTCACACTGTTGCCAGAGTGGTGTCACACTGTTGCCAGAGTGGTGTCACACTGTTGCCAGAGTGGTGTCACACTGTTGCCAGAGTGGTGTCACACTGTTGCCAGAGTGGTGTCACACTGTTGCCAGAGTGGTGTCACACTGTTGCCAGAGTGGTGTCACACTGTTGCCAGAGTGGTGTCACACTGTTGCAAGAGTGGTGTCACACTGTTGCAAGAGTGGTGTCACACTGTTGCAAGAGTGGTGTCACACTGTTGCAAGAGTGGTGTCACACTGTGGCAAGAGTGGTGTCACACTGTGGCAAGAGTTATCTTGAATTTAGTAATTTAAGTTATTTAATTTTAGTACTGGTTATTCAATTTTAGTTTAGTACTTCAGTAATTATTTAATAGTTATAGCTTATAAAAAGGTATATAACAAAAATTGATCAAATACTAAAGTTTTATTTTGATGAAGTACAAACTGCAACAGTATTAATAACAGTTAAAAGTTAAAGTTTAAAACTGTAACATGATGAAGTACGCAGATGAAGGAGCGCAGCTGTGTTTCGCTGACAATCACCTGTAGATAAAAAAATAGAATAATTAAGTTGTGGAATGAAACTATGAGAATGAAAATAGAAAGGATTCAATAAAGTACTTTAGTTTTAGTAATGTAACCTTATGGTTACTTAATTGTAATTAAAGGTAATTTAGTTCGATAGAACATAAAGAGTAATAGTAAGTTAGTAATTCATGATATGATAATATATATTATCATATCGACTGGAATAAGATTATCCAACAAGTAATAAGAGTAATGGAGTAATTTGGCAGCTTTATGCTAATTAAATATTGAAGGGTATTAATTTTATATATGGTATGTTGTAGCGGTAGGGAGAGTTACCAGGCTAGCATATTAACTACTGAGAGAAAACCTAGAAACTGACCACAGGGCTCGCGGAATACAAGAAACAAGTATCTAATTCAAATTGGATGTATTTACGAAAGATTAAACAGAACAAGATAATATTTGCACAAAATAATAGGGAGTGTCACACAAATATAATAGGGAGTGTCACACAAATATAATAGGGAGTGTCACACAAATATAATAGGGAGTGTCACACAAATATAATAGGGAGTGTCACACAAATATAATAGGGAGTGTCACACAAATATAATAGGGAGTGTCACACAAATATAATAGGGAGTGTCACACAAATATAATAGGGAGTGTCACACAAATATAATAGGGAGTGTCACACAAATATAATAGGGAGTGTCACACAAATATAATAGGGAGTGTCACACAAATATAATAGGGAGTGTCACACAAATATAATAGGGAGTGTCACACAAATATAATAGGGAGTGTCACACAAATATAATAGGGAGTGTCACACAAATATAATAGGGAGTGTCACACAAATATAATAGGGAGTGTCACACAAATATAATAGGGAGTGTCACACAAATATAATAGGGAGTGTCACACAAATATAATAGGGAGTGTCACACAAATATAATAGGGAGTGTCACACAAATATAATAGGGAGTGTCACACAAATATAATAGGGAGTGTCACACAAATATAATAGGGAGTGTCACACAAATATAATAGGGAGTGTCACACAAATATAATAGGGAGTGTCACACAAATATAATAGGGACAGCTCAATTAGGGTAGCAGCTCAATTAGGGTAGCAGCTCAATTAGGGTAGCAGCTCAATTAGGGTAGCAGCTCAATTAGGGTAGCAGCTCAATTAGGGTAGCAGCTCAATTAGGGTAGCAGCTCAATTAGGGTAGCAGCTCAATTAGGGTAGCAGCTCAATTAGGGTAGCAGCTCAATTAGGGTAGCAGCTCAATTAGGGTAGCAGCTCAATTAGGGTAGCAGCTCAATTAGGGTAGCAGCTCAATTAGGGTAGCAGCTCAATTAGGGTAGCAGCTCAATTAGGGTAGCAGCTCAATTAGGGTAGCAGCTCAATTAGGGTAGCAGCTCAATTAGGGTAGCAGCTCAATTAGGGTAGCAGCTCAATTAGGGTAGCAGCTCAATTAGGGTAGCAGCTCAATTAGGGTAGCAGCTCAATTAGGGTAGCAGCTCAATTAGGGTAGCAGCTCAATTAGGGTAGCACACCCAGATATTTTAGTTCTGGGCTATTTTCTCATCAATTCTCATAACTGATTTATAGCGGCTAGCTTCAGGACATAATAGTTTCAGGTATTAAACCATTTAATTTTATCAAACCGTGAACCTGGAAAACCCCGATGGAAAATTAACAAATTGATACTAATTGGTAAACAAGAAAAATAAAATACTCGAAACTAAATAATAGAAAAATATGAATGCTGAAAACTTGAAAAAAGAAATTTCAACTCAAAGATAGCCACCCGTCGCAATCAATATAAATTCCCCTTCACAATACCGTACTTTCCCGACTAGTAGACATTTGAAGTAACAGTTTTAAAGTTATTTACATAATTAGGAAGACTCCACTAAGTTATCATGAACCTAGAAATATAAAAAAATATAGCACTAGAGTCGCAATTACGGTAACTGCCGGCTGATTCTTATACTACTCTTGGAACTCACTTAAATACTTTAGCAAAAATACAGATGCAACGGAAAAGGTAAAATTAGCAAAAGATGAATATAAGGGATAAGATAATACAGGACAAACAAAGAATGAAAATTGAAATATAAAGTAGTGATTTTATGTAAGGAAGTAGGAAGTAAGGACAGGAAAGATTCACGTGCAAAAGAATAACCACTAACGATTATCCTAACGCTTATACGTATATACCATTACCCTCATTTAAGCAAATGAATAAAACCCTGATTGTCATATTATTTCGACAAATTTCACTGCACAACCTTATAGAAAAATACCACACAGTCTAATCAATATACACCAATAAATCTGCTAGTTCGGGTGAATAGAGATACGTGGCAAAGTACTAATTTTTCCAAAAAAGATACATCGCCTAGTAAGGCATAAGAAATTTATTTAGGATGCTATTTCTACTTATTATTTAGCAGTGGAAAAGTAATTAAAATTATAATGGAACTCTATAAGGAGCATAAATAGCTCAAAGAAAGACGCCCCTCTTCATTCCTCCCCTCTTAAGAGCTATTGCGCGAGTTATGAAGTTTGTAGCATCAGTTACTCTGACTTCTTTTCCTTGGCTCTCTTCTTATATTCAAGAGTCTTCACTTGTACATTTGCTATTTCACCAACAGGTCCTCTAGAACGGGTGTGAATCCGTCTCACGTTCAAATCTGGACAACTTGGTGGTTCTTCATAGTCTGATATTATAGTCAATGGCTGCAAGACTGTTGGAGCGTAGAGAGGATTGATACGCCTAAGAACACCACTGTAACAGTCTTGATTGATGATGTCATCGCTGGACTTTTCATCACCGTTAGAAGACAGACTCC
>CANNZV010003851.1:0-28914 GCA_947561585.1 Caprella mutica | reverse complement strand
ACACAAAATAATTATCCGAAAAGAGAAATTAATAGAGTTATAAATAAGAAGAGAATTGACCTGCAAAACGAATAACAACCAGAAAGAATAGAAGAAGAGAACAGCAATAAGAGATACATAGTAGCCCCATACATAAAAGGAACAAGTGAACGAGTTTAAAGAATATTGAAACCATTTGACATTGTATTGAGTAATAGATCCAATAATACTATAGGCAATTAGGTTATAAGAGTAAAAGATAGATTAGAGAAAGAATGTAAAATTAATGTAGTATACTAGATAGATTGTTAGGATTGTGATAGTAAATACGTAGGAGAAACAGGTAGAATGTTAGGTGATAGAATTAAAGAACATAAATCTAATGTACTTAAGAGAGTAGAATAGTCATATAGGTATATTAACATAATAGAGATACAGGCCATAGTTTAGATTTTGATAGTGTTAGGATATTGTAACAATGTCAACATACTTTTAATAGGAGGAAATTAGAATCATATTATACACATGGGTAAGATAACACTTTAAATAGAGCATACGAAGTCCCTTAGTAAATAGTTCCTATAGTTAATAAGATAGTTAAAAATTAAAATTGAAATGTATAAAAATTAAATAGAAGTTAGGATATGTATCATGATTACGAGTATGTAGATTATAAGTCGCTTGTATTTTAATAAATGTTACCCCTGAAGACGGAAACCACGAAGGATTCTGAAAGCTTGGGAAAATTCAAAACTACTTCTTGTTGAGTTCTTCACCCTAAACATAATGTAGCAACCAAGGAGTCCTCTATTTTCTTCAATCAAACTTATCACTACACTTATCACTACACTTATTATCTATCACACTCAACTCACTGGTCATCCACACTCTAGAAAACAGCACCACACCCCACCAAACCCCCAGCCACAACAGCTTCCCCCCTCTCCCTCAGCCTCCACATCCTGTACAGCACCCTCCTTCCACCCCTTCTCTCCTCTCCACCAAACAGAAATCCTCTTAAAACTTCATCCACGTCCTCCCTTCTCAGTCTCTGGAGTTCAATGGCTTCATTTCTTATCTCCTCCAACCTTCCACATTCCAATATAAAGTGCTCATCATCCTCTCTTTCTGCTCCACACAACCTACACTCCACACTCTCCTCACCCCATCTCCTGCATCCTAACTTCAAACTTCTCGTTCTCGCTGCAAACCACACTCTAGATTCCATACCACCCTCATGATCTTCCTCCTTCATCTCTGTTTTAAACCTTCTATAAATTCTCAAGCTGCTCTTCCCCTCCATTTCCTCTATCCACTCCTGATGTACTTTCTCCGCCACTCTTTTCTTCACAGCCTCCTTTGTCATTGTTTTTAGTTCCTCCTCCTCAATACCCACCCAGCTCATACATTTCCTGGTCTGTTTCACCCATTCACTTCCCCTCTGTTTAGCCACTTTCATTACTCTCTTCAGCATTTCATTCTTTCCCTGCTCAACTCTTCTCATATACTGCAGTCTACCTCTAGCTACTCTACTCCTCACCGTTCCAATTCCCACATCTCCCCTCATTTCCGCAACAGCAACCCCCCTCGATGCCCCCAACATTCTTCTCATTGCTGCATTTTCTTGCCTCTGAATAACATCCATATCTCCTCCCCTAAGTCCCACAACCTCCGCACCATACAGCACTCTCGGCAGAACAAACCCTTTCCAATAATTCTTTCCAATTAATACCTTGTGGCAACTCTTCTCAATAACCGAATAGGTCAGATTACTCATCCATTTCGACTTATTTACCATATCCTTCCTTTGCCCTTCAAACATATTCTTCCGATTCCCAATTTTCACCCCCAAGTACCTAATTTCTTCCACCACTGCCATACCTGCTATCTCATTCACCTCACCTCTTAAATTGAACAACATGCACTGGCTCTTCCCTGTGTTCACCTCCAGTCCATATCTTCCTGCCACTCTCTTCAATTCCTCTATACCTTCCTCCGCTTCTTCCACCGAACAGCAATCCATCATCTGCATAAAACAAACTCCTCACTCTCATATTCCCCACCTGTACTCCTCTCATTTTCCTCCTCAAAGCTTCATTTATTTTATAAGTAATCAGTTTGAACAGGACTGTTGATGCAGTACACCCCTCTCTGATACCACTCTCCACTTCCATCTCCACGGCACTCCCACATCCCAACTCCACTCTGGTCCAATCTCCGCAATATACCTCCTTGAACAGTTCTATCACTCTTCCCACCACCCTGTACTCCCTCAACACCTCCAGCACTGTCTCCCTCCTAATTGAATCATATGCCTTTTTGAAATCAACTGCTACCAATACCAACCCCTCCCTCTTCCTATACGCCTCGTGGACACACTCCTGCAGAACAAACAAGTTATCCTCAATCATCCCTCCTGGTGTGAAACCTATCTGCTCATCCATCCTCATCCCGCTCCCATCTATATGTTCCTCAATTCTATCTCTAAGCACCGCCATCATCATTTTATACGAAACATCCGTCATAGCTATTGGTCTAAGGTCCGCCGCTGTTGGTTTCTTCTTCTTTTTCAACATTACTGTTCTGGACCTCTTCCAGCTTTCCGGAAGCTCTCCCGACTCTATCACTCTTCTATAGCTATTCTTCACTCCCTCCAGAAATCCATCGCTTTTCCCCATTATTTTATACATTTCCGGTTTCAGTCCATCCACTCCTTCTGCACTTCTGTTTTTCAGCTTCTCTATCACTTTCTTTATTTCTTCCTTCTCCACTTCTACGTCCATCACCTTCACATGTCTGTATCTGTCCAGCACAATTCTTGGTAGATCCAATCTCACTTGTTCTTGCTCCTCTCTCTCTTGTCTCCTTCTCAGTTCAAGTTCTTCATCATATCTTCCTCTGATCTCCTCCGTCCACATTTCTTCCATCCTGTTTGGATGCATTTGATATATCCCCTGCCAGAAATCCCTCACCTCCTCCTTCATCTCCTCCCCCTCCAACATACGTTCCTCCACGTTGTAAATTTTCATATCTTCTCTTTTCTCTTCTTTTCCTCTTAGTTTGTTGATTCTTTTCCATAGTTCTTTACCTCTATTTCCATTCCTTATTTCTGACGCCAATCTCTCCTCATGTAGTCTCATTTCTCTTGCTATCATTTGTGCCACTTTCTCTTCTTGCACTGTATACCTCCTCCATGCCTCCTCCTTGCCTTCCACTCCTATCCAGTTTCTGTGCTCCTTGTTCAATTTTCTCCTCTTCTTTATTTCCTCCCTCACCTTCTCATTCATCCATGGTTGTTCTATCTTCTCACTCCTTCCAACTTTCCTCCTATACTTTGTCTTCAGTGTTCTATCAGCTACCTATCTCAAAATACCATTTATTGTTTCTATGCTCATCTCTTCCACTCCTAACAACTCCTCCTCAACTCCAGCTTTAAACTTTCCATTCCTCTCCTCTGTAAACTTATAGTACTCTGCTTCATGCCAATTCTCAGTCTCACGTCCCTCCTCTCTCATCTCCACTCTTAGGTAAGTGTCCACTACACAGTGGTCCGAAACTTGAATCACCTCCCTATTCTCATCTATTTTCATTTCCACGAATCTCTCGTACAGTCTCTCATTCAACATCACCAAGTCAATCGCACTTCTCTGTTCTCCCCTCTCCCATGTGTATATCCCTTCACATTTTTCATCACAGTTCAGCAAAATCATATCATTTTTCTCAATAAATCTGTTAACTTTCCATTTCTATTTTCATCCTGGTACCCTAAATATCCCAGATGTCCATTAAAACCCCCCAGCACTAGCACCCCCTGCCCCTCCCCCACTGCCTCCACTATCTTTTCACATTCCCTCATTAAACTGTTCAACTTCCCCCATCATTACCCGTCCTCAGATATACCAACACCAATGTCAACTCAAGTTTCCCAAAACTTCCCTTCATGTGCAATATTTCTCTACTCTTTGTCTCTTTTTTCTCAAATTCTATATTGCTATTCTCTTTATATGCACAAATCAGCCCCCCTCCTTTTCTGTCTTGCATCTCCCTCATACTCTGCAATATCGTTATTCCTTCCTCAATCCTGACATCATCCACCTTCTTTTGAGTTTCAGTCAGACATAACAACATGTTCTCATTCACCATATCTAATATCTCTGCACTCTTCCCACTACTCAAACCCTGCACATTCATCAATCTTATACAAAACACCCCCTTCATCGTCTCTCCCTCACTTCCACTCGCACACTGCCAGGGTTCAGATGACCCTTGGCGGCCCCCCTCACCATGTCTCTGTATCCCCCTCGCATTCCCCCATGAAAATTTTCCTGGTTTCCTCTCACCTTTGGTCTTACCCCTCCCATATTAGCCACATCATTGTTGTTTCTTCTATCTGCTCCTCCCTCAATCCTCACAGTTTTACCCCTCCTGATGACAAAAGTAGCACCTTCCTCTGTGTTTCTTCTCTCTTTCAGATCCTCCCTCAGTTTCCTGTCCACTCCCCTCTCATTTGCCGTCATGTCTCTGTTGATGTATACCTTTCTAAATCTTGTAGAGTTTCTTAATCTTAGTTCCTTTGATCTCCTCAGTATTTCACTCCTCTCCTCTTCACCCCCAGCTTCACCAGCAGTGGTCTGGTACTGTGAGCACTATCTTCTGTCCTCTTACCTAGTCTTATCATATTGATAATATTTGTGTGAGTGATGCCTAACTCCTCCTCGAACAGAATCCTACATATTTTTCCATCCTCATTGTAGCGTTCTGCTGTTTCTTGGCTATTAGACTCTCTTAGATTAAAAATCACTACATTTTTCTTTCGTGTAGAATTAGATATTATATAGATATAGGATTAGATCCTCTATGCCACAGTAGTTCTAGAATTTATAGTTGCCTACTCAGTACACAGATCATTGAATATAGAAGATGTCCCACTCCTACGTGGACGCTAGTGGCCAAATAATTATTTAAGTGAGAGCGTATCAGCCAATCAGAGAGAGGCGTAACGTGACGTCACACATTACAAACGTATGCACAAACGGGTATAAGTATATACATATAAACGGTCATAGCTACATTTTCTTTTACTTACTATAAGCAGATATGGAAATTTTAATTTTCAGGAAAATAGGGTAATTAAAATCGTATGTATTTTAATGTATATTTATTATAGAATACAAAACAAGAATCGAAGTCGAAACTGAAATATTTCGAGCAAACGCCATTGTGCAAGCCTTTAGCCACAGATTGTTATCATATTTTCTGAATAAAAACAACTTGTACCCATCTTTAGATGTATTGGTACAAAAGAAAAATGAACATTTTCACGCATTGCTTATTTTTCACCAGTTAATTTTGATGAAAGATAAGAAAATTATTGAATTAGGCAGAAAATACAGCGCACACCCTCCGCTCATGATATTGCATCAGAAATAAACCACAGAATAAACCAACGCTTCAAATTCGTACTGAACACACACACACACGTACAAAACATGTACAGAACAGTAATAATTATATTTCTTATAAATGTATAATTTTATTATCAGTTTAATATCATAAATAAATGTTTTGATTTTAAATAGTATTTTTAAATTCAATAGTATTCTCTTTTTGTCGTTTTTTGAATAATTAAAACAAAATAATATATCAATCGTAGACAACTCCAAGGATACGTCACGTTACGCACTCCTCCGATCCCAAGTGTCGCTAGAAAATTGAAAATACTGTAGTGGGATATCTTCTATATTCAATGATCTGTGCTCAGTATGTAATCATATCTTACAAGAACTGTGTTACTGCTTTGTTTATTGTTGTGTCAACTCATTATAAGAGGTAACTATTGTTTTATTTATGTTTCAGCTTAACTATCAAGTATTCAAGTTTAAGCTAGTGTTATGTTAAAGTGGAAGTACGTTGAATATCATTATTTAGTTAAATAGGTACTTAGTTCCTGTGCGTATTAGGTAGCCCTCACTTGGTCACTTCATTTCTACATATTGTTATTATTTCGTTTGTACCTATTTGTTTATTAGTTTTTGTAACATTCTTATTCTATTACAGAATGATGTTTACATCGTTGGAATAAATGATTGACCCTCAACGACGAGTTTTCTTCATTTCGCTTTTCCTTTTCTAGATCTTCCAGCTTTAACTCTATCTCCTCCATCTTCTTCACTTCCTCCTCTCTCCCTGTTCCCATCTCCTGTATTCCCAAACTAGCTATTTCACCCTTCAATCGCTGCATGTCTTCTTTTACCTTTTCACCCTGGTTTACCAGCTCAATGACATTTTCACCTCCCAATGAACTTTTCATTGTATCTATTTCTCTTTTATTTCTATTTGTTCCCTCGCTGCATTTCTTCTTTATCTCCTCTATCACTTTTTTGATATTTTCCATTTCAATTCTCTCCTCTCTCCCATTCCCTTTCCTTTCGTCATGTTTCTACTGTCTATACTCTTCCTCAACTCTTCTATCTGTTTCTTACCCATGTTTATCTTCTCCTCACATTCTTTCCTCATCTTATTCAAAGCATTCTCCATAATCTCTTCCATTTCCCTTTTCATATTGATCATCATTTCTTCTGTCCACTTTCTTGACCTCTGCTCTAACCCCCTGACTTCTCCCACCATTGTACTAATCTCCTGCTTTAACTCCTTATTCCTCTTGTATAATTCCCCAATCTCCACTTTATATTTCTTATTCTCCTCCTTCATTTTTCCTTCAGCCCCCTTGCATTCTTTACAGTACCACCTTCCCTTTTCTCCTATCTTACCTATCAGCTCATAGTCTTTCTTACTCACTTTCTCACACTGGGCATGGTACCACCAGCCACACAGATCACATAGTAATCCCAATTCTCCACTATTCACTCTCCTGGTACAAATCTTACATACCTCTCTATCACCCTCCTTTACTTCCCACACCTTTGTCAAGTCTTCTCCTCCCCCAACTGCTCCCTCTGTTCCCATCACCGCCCATTCCACCTTTTCGCCTTCTCTCTTTGTTGGCGTTCTCTCCATCTTCTACAATCAACTCACCTTAAAAATAAGTTTCTCACTTACCTACTGCTATTCCTATCACTTAACTTACTGCTATTTTTATCACTTGACTTACTGCTATTTTCTAACACTTAACTTACTGCTAGGTATTTGTCTAACACTTGACTTACTGCTATTTTTATTACTTAACAATAATCATGCACTTAACACTAGAAATGGCACTTATCACTAGGTTACATCATTAATATCTTCTATATCACCGTTACCATCAATTCACGAGAGCAAGGACACCCATTATTATCATATTATTATACTGATACATTATGATACATCACCAGTTAGAACTATTGACGCTACCAACAACAAATATGACGGTCGTGCATCTAGGCATACCGAATGACCTGATCAGGAAAGATAAATAATCTAATTATTTCACTTAGGTATATGCTGAATATAGTGTGTGTGGTCATGCGTGGCTGTGCGTGGTCATGCGTCTTTTAGTCAAACCGATATAGTAATACATAACTATAGTATTTACTGAATTAGTAAACAAACTGTGCCAAGCATCATTTGCACACTAAATCACTCTGTTCAATGATTAAAATATTCTAAATCAGAATTTTAGAATATAAATAAAAAACATTATGAACCAAACGGCCGAACCCCTGAAACTGACTCACCGAACCCCTACTGTTCGATCGAACCCAGGTTAAGAACCACTGACCTGTAGTAGGTATTACCAGACTGCCAAGTAAAATAGTACTTATGTCTCATAAACTCTCCAGCTCTCTCCAAAATTCACTAAATTTCTTTCCAAAATGATCAAATTATCATAAACTCTCTCCAAAATAATATTGTAGCTTAACTAGGAGAAAATTAGATATATCTCGCCATTTGCAATTGGAGGGTTTCCAGTAACTGTGGTTTCCAGTCAGCAAAGTGACAAAAGTGTGTCAAATGTGTCACCAAGATTTCATATTTCAGGAAAATTAGTCTCCAAAATTGATAATGGTTGGGATTCGGTGCTGTTGTTCAGGGCAAGGAGTTAAGCTTGTCGCCCACCTGATCAGAAACGACGCATCGGAACGGACACGAAGCATCAGACAAAAATCTAACCCATATATTTGAACGTGCTAACGCCCACCTGCTCGGATCGGAAACGAAACGATGTGTCGGATCGGAACGGAAACGACTCTGATATCTTTGAAAGAATATTTTTCTGATAGTTCTGATGCGTCCGAGAGATTGCGCATGCGCAGAACGGTGTATGGAGATGGAAGATTGGAATATGTAGTTGTGAACATCCTACTGCGTGATGAATATACGTTGATATTAATTCGTAATCAATTAGTTTCATTCAATTAACTTTAATGATTATAAATCAGATCATTAAAAATTATTGAAATAAGAAGAATAACACTTTATTTACATAAATTTTATTCACTTAAATTTTATTTACATAAATTTTATTTACATAAATTTTATTTATTTAAATTTTATTTACATAAATTTTATTTACATAAATTTTATTTACATAAATTTTATTTACATAAATTTTATTTAAATAAATTTTATTTACATAAATTTTATTTACAATTTTATTTACATAAATTTTATTCACATAAATTTTAATTACATGCATTTCTGTTACATGCATTTCATTTACATACATTTCATGTACATACATTTCATTTACATACATTTCATTTATATGCATTTCATTTACATGCATTTCATTTACATGCATTTCATTTACATGCATTTCATTTACATACATTTTATTTGCATACATTTGTTTATACATAATTTTTATATACATTTTTTATACGTTTCTTATATAATTTTTCAATTACAAATTTTTTCGCTTATATTTTTTCTGCGTATATTTTTACGTAAGTTGATTTCAACATATATTTTCGAACTGAAAATTAAAAAAACGAAGATGCTACCGTATTTTTTCTATCAAATACGTATCGTATAAAATAGTTGTAATGATCGATAAATTTTAACTTTTAATTGTTATATTCTTTTAACTATTGTGATTTCGGCATCGTTTTCCTTCCGAAGACATCTGAACTGGTGTGCGTACGAACGTCGTGTCGTAACCGTTCTGAGACTTCGTAAGCTTCCGCGTCGTTTCCGATCCGATCAGGTGGGCGACAAGCTTTTTAAGGGTCCTTCGGTCAAATGTCCTTCAGCGAAGTGTCAGAAGAAATGTATCCACTGCTTTGAATCTGCATTATTCATTATACAATGATATGCATAATATGTTGGTACCATAGATACGTAGAATAATACTAATGAATTATAAATAGTACTTATAAGATATACTCTATGACCAATTGGTGAGTCAGTGGCTAAAATAATATAACGTCTCGGGTGACGCTTTCTATCCTTATTTTGTCAGCCTCAAATCGCAATCTGCCGGCAGTTCTTATAATTTTGCACTGAAAACAAATTTCTAATGAATTTAATAATTAATGAATATTATATCGCATAACATCACACAGCAGAATAGTTTTAAATATATACACATAGTGAGTTGCTCTTACGGAACTTCAATTCAAAATGGATATTTTTCTCACAATGCATAATTTGTATTAACACTTAATTACTATTTGAATACCTAACTCATTATCATTAATATAGTAGAAATGCAAAATTTGTGCATAATATAATAGTTTTAATTTGACTCCCGTTACCATTATTTAAGTATACTGTAATGTGAATTACGAATTATCAGTCAGTTTCATATCTTCGGTCCTATAAGAAAAAACGATATTACAATTGTTATTTAAATTTTTTAGTAGATACCAACTAAAATAGAATTTACCTAAAGAACAATTGTAATAAAGTTTTATCTTATAAGACCGAAGATATGAAACTGACCGATAATTCGTAATTTTCCCCAGATGAAAAAATTCATTTCACAATATTGTTTCGATTTCAAAAGAGGTAAAAATATATAACGTGTGTTATTGTAAGGAAAACCCTTGTGGGTAACATTATTATAATCAGCATATATTATTATTATCAACAGAGTTTAATATAGGTATATCAATTTGCCGATGTTCAAAGTTACCGCTACCTGTATTTAAATAATATAGCGCGTGGGTTAGTCACTCATAACATCTTGCGATTGAAGGTTTACTTCTTATAATTAATTAGATAACTTTCATTAGAGCAAGCCATGACGATATTGGTATAGTTGTGAATAAAGATAGATGTCAAGAGAGAGCAGTAAAACCCTCGCAAATCATATACTCAGGGCGGAGCGAGCTGTGCAGTGTGCAGCATACCTCTCCTCACTACGTCACTATAGCTACTGAAGGTTTCGGACCCTCTGACTCAGCAACCTGCAATCACTGAAACACAGCCTCTCTCTACCTATATCATTACTCTGGGTACTGAAGGTTTTGGACACTCTGACTCAGCGTCCTGGGTCGATGACAGTGGATACATTCTTTGCGGACACACTGCATAATATATATTAATAAAAGTGTTATTATATCAACGATTACGAAGGTTTATTATCAATTAATCAGTCCCCGGTAGTTTAGAGAGTAATTATCAGTTTAGATCTAAAAATAGGAAAAATTTAAAAAATCTTCTTTATTCGGTGCTAAGTAATTTGTTCCCCGAGTAATTTGATCCATGTTAATTTGATCCTCGGCAATTTGATCCTCGGCAATTTGATCTCCAGGTAATTTGATCCTCGGCAATTTGATCCTCGGCAATTTGATCTCCAGGTAATTTGATCCTCGGCAATTTGATCCTCGGCAATTTGATCTCCAGGTAATTTGATCCTCGGCAATTTGATCCTCGGCAATTTGATCTCCAGGTAATTTGATCCTCGGCAATTTGATCCTCGGCAATTTGATCTCCAGGTAATTTGGTCCCTAAAATTTGACCCCCGGTACTTTGATCTCCGAAAATTTTAAATTCGGATGCATATATTATATTAAAATGAAATAGCATAAAATAAAATATATAATATGTTCAATCGAAGACTAAAAATGGACAATAGTAATGATATTTTTATGCTCTATATTATAAATTACTTGTATTGTTAATACCAAGATTTGATATTATTTTATAAATCAATTTTACTTATTTATTTCAAAATGTGAAATAATTTATTTAGAAATGCGGAATTATTTATTTCAAAATTATGTAGATTTGGTACAAATACATTCGAAAAAGCTATTGTCTTGTAGATACCAAGTTTTGTACATATTGTGTAATTTATTATTTGAAAGATTCGAAAGAAATGGGAAGTAGGGCTAATTAATTTACAAGATAAAATATGAAATTAATCAATAATATGAAATAGTGCAAATTGGAAAAACGGCTACTAATTAAACATAATATAAGTCCAAGAATTAAATAACGGGTATCAAATTACCGGGGGCCAAATTACCGGGAATAAAAATAACCAGAGGACCAAATTACCCGAGGAACAAATTACCGGTCATGTCTTTATTCAACTGCCAAATTTAATTTGAAAATATATAATTTTCTATAAAAATATAGAATAACAATTGTTACATCAAACTAATAAGCTTCTCCACAAAGAAGCATTATTAATCATCTAACTTGGAGATTGAACTAAAGCTGAATTCTAAATTACATCTTCAATTTGAGACGCTCAAGTTTTCGCATAATCCCAAAACTGAAACATATGAGTGCATTCTATTATAATTTGATATACTTTCTTCTTAGAGGAGCTTGAAATTGTTTCAGTTAAGAGCACTTTAGAGCTCCCAAGCTTAGATTACGATGAGAGTAATTTCTGCAGACTTTTTCACGTTAAAATGATAAAATACCAATCTGCATCGCACTGAGACACTTTAAAACTCTTGGAACAACCAAGTAAATCACAATTATAATAAGATGCACTCAGGTGTTTCATATTTGGTACCATATGCAAAACATCTGAGCGTCTCAGATTGAGACGGTTAATTACTGTAGGAATTAATAGTGGTGAGCGACGTTATTTGGAATGCAAATCAGTTGCCGATCATTTTAACTGTTGTTTGTCTTTTTACTGTTGCAGGGCTATCCATTTGTGATACCTTATAACAGTTCAAGCGTAGGAGACAAACTCCAATTAAATCAACGAAATGTTATCTTCAAACTGCAGAGTTGATTGTAGTTTAGATACAATCGACTTTCCGGGCACGTAGACTCGCAAGGCAAATTGTTTGTAGAGCTAGAATGGAGGAAATTAGAGCACAGGCTGTAATTGAGGGGCTCAAATGAATGGTCTTCTAACGGATCTTTTAAATTAAAGGATAAAATTTACATGCATAGACTATAAAAATATTAGAACGATATTGGTTGATGTCCGTGTATTTAATTTTCAATATGGAAAAAAGAGTTTTTAAACAAAATCTGCTATGAGCATAAAAATTTATTTTAGAATATGATACTACCAGATTGTAAACAAATTCTTTTTCATGATTTATAGTTTTTAGTGTCTACTAAATTATAAAACGATAGTCGAATATACAAAATATTAAATAATTGTTTTTTTTTTTAGATTGATTCACTCGTTTCAGTGTCACAGTCAACAGATAATCCATTTTAGGTATATTCATTGATCAATAACATGATATTATATTTCACCTGCAATAACTAATACCCTGACTTATGTAATCTAACTGTAACTGAATCCATTAGTTTCAGATTTGAGTCAGAAGAGTAATTCATTCGAATAGATACACTGGGGATTATTTGCTCATGCATATAAATTAGCAGACTGAGTTACAATACAGTATGATCATAATATATGTAGTACACATTAAATCAATCTGACAATCATAAGAACACATACGAAACGTGAGATTATGCCCTTTTTTATAATAATATTATAATCATCTTTGATTGATCACATCAATATCTACTTGACAATTTACCATATTTACAGAAACATGTCAACAGCCATACTTACTATAATTTGTAATTAATTTTTAGACTTATTCATATAGACTAAATACTCTTTGTATTGTAATAGTCAGATTACTGTCTTATATATATTTCGTTCAGTTTTCTTTTCACAATGTTAAAGTTTATTACCGTTATTTGTTACTCTACTAGTAATTTTATATGATTCTAAATTTTTCCAATTTTTTGCAATTGGATTTTATATTTATCCTTCATGGGTTGCACTGAAAGCCTTTTTGAGCTTCTTAGGCCTTGGTTACATAAATAAACTATTATTTTGTTTTAATTTTTTTGTGTATGTCTTATGTATTCTTCAATAAATTGTTTCATATGTTAACCACACCTAATTTACCATATTTTCAAATAAAATTACTTAAATATATTTGATATCCTTTTTAAACAGTTTACATGGTATATGTATACACAATTATTCAAGTTTTAAAAGAGTAAGTTCCAAATGGTATTCACATGGAATTGATTGAAGAGTATATTGCAAACAGCTGTTCTCCCATCGTTTAAATAGAAGCATAAATGAATTAGTTACCCCTTTACGACCGTGCGTGACGAATTCGTCTCATAAAAAATAAAGGACTCTGCTGTGATAAATTGAATGTGTGGAGCCTTATGACGAATGTGTTTAACGCGTCACATGCAAAAAAATGAAATTTAGTAAATTTAAAAACTAATTCAAGTTAGTTCATATACATTGCACTCTTTCGAGATACGCGGAACAAGCTTCGCCAGAGTCTTTTTAATCTCATGTGTGTTGATGATATTAACTATTTAAAGGCTACTAACTAGACAATTTCGAAGTTTATAAAATTTCAACTTTTGAAACTTTATTCCGGTCGTAAAGGGTTTTACGATATTTTGAAGAACCGAATTGTGTTTGAAAAATTCAAATGAAACATTTTCTATATTCATTCAATAATAAGAATTTTTTATACCTAATACATTTTTGTTCATATCGCTAATGGCGAAAGTCATCAACAAATTTCTATACCTATAAAGTTGAATCTTGAATATATTTCAATATACATCTTTGTATTAAAATGGTGATTGATAATTCAACTCATGCATATTAATATTGAAATATTCATTTTATCATCATTATCTTCTTTAATATTGTTTACGGTTTAATTCACTTTGGTGTCTTTCTATGATGAACATATTCACCGACAGTGTTGTTGAATGTACCGTCCAAACAAATCCACGTGTTTACTAAAACTTGTGTCTTGAATTATGAGTAACTAAATTAATTATTAGTATTATTCGACATGTTGATATGAATGTGCGAACACCTATTATAATTATATTATTTCACATGTTGATATGATGTGGTCAATTAAATATTCTTTATTTGATATGGTTTTCATGATATGGGTTTGAAATTTGATAACAACCTATTAGTATTGCCATTTTAAAACCATTAAACCACATGGTAACCATGTGTAATGTGTATGAAAAATAAAAATGGATTCAGGGTATCTATATATAAGTACAGTAGCGTTCAAAGCTATGAGACTAAATTTCAGAACATCATATTTGTAGATTTAAGAGTTTTTCAAAGCTGAAATTTGTCAAACTGAGAGTTGTTATTATAAATTGTAACATACTAAAATCAGCAAATTTGAAAGTTATTATAACAACTTAATTATAGATATTTTTGAGCTTCAAAAATTAAGGGAGGAATGTTTTTACTTTAATGAAAGAAGCCTAAAACAATGAAAATACAATTATTGTTCATTTAATTTTAACTCCATGATATTTTAGTTAATAATCCAATGTTCTCAATGACAACTGCACATCTGCGACTGCAAGAACGAATTTGTTTATATTAATCTTTGAGATCAATATTAGACAATGCTTTTTGAAGTTTAATCGAAAAATACTTCTTCTCACCATAACCATCACTCCTAAGACTTTTCAGAGATTTTCTATGGGATTTACGTAAGTACTATGCGGTGAATATCAATAATTTCGAAATTTTGCTCGCTTTAACGTAACTCATATTAGCCTTATGACAGGGTGCACTATACTAGGTGAAAATAGCTCAATCGATATCTTAATTCTGAGTAATTACCCCAATATGATCTGGAAATATTTTTAAATACTCATGAGCATTGTCATTGTTAATACTTAATTGGATGATAAGAAATTCCTAACTCCAATGCACTCCTTTCCTATGATTCACAGTCTTCTTAGAACACTTCCCCTATCTTTTACCTTCAAATCCTTTAAGATAACTCTCACCATTATTCCCAATAAATTATATCGACATTTTTTAATGAAAATCACTTTAGCCTTATTTTCCATGGTTCAAAAACATGTTTTTTGCAATAACCTCCTCTTCTTCTCTTTTCATCTAACAAGTGACTTCTTCTGTTGGGCTCTAACTAATTAACCAATTTTTTTAATAGACTAGATAACAAGTTTACAAATGCGGTATGAAGGATAGAAACTTTTTATTTTTTGTAATAAAACTAAGAGGAATGATACCCTTCAGATTTTAGTTATTTATTAATAATCTGAGAGTTCGAAAATTTGATATACACGTAGAAAAGGACTAAAGAAAATGTTTTGTTCCTGCTGAAATGTGGCTAAAGCCAACAGAAAAAAAAGATTCTTTTGAAAGCGGAAGAGTTTTTTCACGATATAGCATGTAGATATCTGAAATTGGAATTTTAGAAGTTATTATGGAAAAAATAATCTTATTTGAAAAAATATCTCTCAAATAATATTTGTCAAATACACTTAATACAGATATCTGAAGAATCTCAATGATATTATATAGAAAACCTCTTTTTCGTTCAAATGAGCCTTGCTAATTCTCTCTATAGTCTATACTAAAAAAAACTGACAGAGATTCAGAGCGTCAATCAATTCAAAATGGAAGAATTCAGGAGAGACAGAAACTCAGTTCAATACGCTCTACAAGAATATGTGATTTATACCATAGACAGATCTACTTCGTACAAAAATCAGTGCTTTGCTGATTTAAGTCACATTCCACGAATCCACACCCAATTTTGGGTGTGAGAGGACGGATGTGTCCATTGCCACCCTTAACCTATCAGGCCCACTATACGTGCTACCGAGAGGCTGCTTCTGTAATATTTATAGAGTGTATTCTGCACACCAACAGATGTGTTTTAAGCATTTAATTTTTTTGACTTTCATTGTTTTTCAGATTTAAAGTGAATATGGTTTTTCTAAGTATTCATGAAAGAAATATCTGTCCGTAGTACTTACTGCAGACTACTGACAGATCTTCCATACAAATTGTAATATTGAAAGTACTTTATGTAAATTTATTTTTGCTTCGTTATTGATATAAATAATTAAATATGTTAATATAATGAAATTTAAAAGTATTACGCCAACTCAAATCGATGATTTGGTAGTTATATTAAATATATAGATTTTAATTTTTCAATCAATTAAATATCACTTTGAATTACAGATATCCTAGTGAAATTGGGGAATAAAGTTTTATTCTTCGTTAAGAAAACAACCTTTGTGTTCAAATAAAAGACAATCTCTAATAAATTGATAAACGAATCATAATTTCAATCCATCGTCTTCACAATGTTCAAATCGTTTCTTTTTCTGGTATTTCTCTCCTTGGTGAGCAGTCACTGGATCTGTAAATTGGAAGGTGGAGAATCGTGTGTCACTTCACCAGGAGATGAAATTATCACAGAAGGATTCGAAGGAGCTTGGATTAGGCACAAGACGCAAGTGACTGTCAGTAACGAAATAAATTGTGCCTTCGCCTGCAACAGACTCAACTGCGCCCTCTACATCTACCCTGAAGGTGAGAATTATGACATTTAAATACCTACATGATTTAACACTAAGACATATCAGCGAAATGGAGAGCAACTACATCCAGCAGACAAGTATCCAGTACCACATGCATAATTTATTTTAATTCATTATTTTTGAAAACATGGTTAGCTACAAATATATTGTTTTATTACACCACAGGCAATAGCAAACACTGATCTCGTTCAAATAGTCAATTAGAAAAACAATAAAACTGTGAGTTTCCAAAGAACAATTTGTTTGTTTCGAATAAAATTTGAATGATACTTCCAAGATTTAGTATATCTTGAAAAGAGTTTAAAGAAGTCATAATAAAAATTTAGAAATATTTACGAGTCTGTAGTGAGTTTGGAGTGTTTACATCTGTAGAGTTTGTAGTGTTATCATCTGGAACATTTTGGTTTACAGCTGAAGGAAACTGTTAGTCTTGAAAGTTGATGATTTCTAGGAGGGCACTGTTGGTTAGGAAGCTGTTGTGTCTTGCGTAAAACTGAAATCTTTGGAAGTTACGTGGTTACGTCAGTCATGGAGGATTTTCTGTTGACGAAGAAAGTGGCATTCTCCTTATTTGGCTTTCTTGTGGGCCACTTTCCTATTGTGGGATGGTTGCGACCCCATTGTAATTACCTCAAGTGGCTGTGCAGTGGTGTGAGATGGAATGCTCCAGTTGATAAGCATTCTCTAAATTAGCATCAAAGCAGTTATGTGCAGATAGTAAAAAAAATCAGGTAACGAGCCATTGGCGAGTTAAGTCTAATGGTAATGTTACTGTTTGGACTGACGTGAGCTCATTAAGAATGGCTGTAGCTTTGGAGGTCGATTACAATGCACTGGAAGAGGCTTCGTGATTTCGGAAAAAGTCTGTTCATCTTTATATAAATGTCGCAGAGCTCGAGGTAGGTGGCAGGTGAATCAATCTCGCGATTGCATAGGGTTTTATGACCTTACTTATTCCTTTACTATGTTTAGCTGGCTTGATAACACTGTAGAAGTACGTAAGAGTGTGCAAACAGAGGGAGTTGTGGAGATGACTACAGGTGATCAAACAGGTGGTCAGTCTTCGAGTAAGAGCTAAATATTGAAGTTTATATCGTAACTACAAGAACGAAGCAAATCGGTTGACTGGAGTATTTCAAAAATGGTAGAACTATCACAATGTTGATGCTGATAATATGACAGTGGTTGTGTCGCCAGCGTTTGCAATGTGCAAGTCGCGTGATGATGCAAATGGGTGTCATCTTTTTCGAACCATTTGGGTGAAGATCGAACCTTCTACCATTCTCGTCGTCTGTAGTACAGCTGGGTAGTATTGTTAGCGGGAAAGCATTGCTGCTGAGTGTTTGTTAGACTGAAGTCTGTACAAACTGAAACCCGACTGGATTCTGAGGACATGAGTAAGCCGATATTTGCAAGTCTTTTTGGAACAGAAACGCAGGTCGTCCAGTTAGAAAAAGCTGGTTTTGTGTTATTGTAGAACAATTTTGTGATATTTTGGACCCAGTGGTTCACCACTATCCAAGGAGCTATTAGTTACATCACAAAATCAATGAGTGAATATGTTACTTCTTTCTGGTCCATTGGTTAAATTCAATACTTATAACTAATTTGTATAACTATGAATGCTAGGAATAAAGTTTAACGATCAGATCTTTGCATATTGTAGGATCGAACTTCATTTAATTTGTTTTGGTTTTAGGATATTGTTTTACCAAATTTTAGAAATAATTACTCCTGAACTATTATGAACTTCGGTTTGAGTGAATATAATATTTTCAATAAGGAAAAATGGTAATTTGCCAATTCAATACAATGCATAGTCTCAACTTTTTTACAAAACGTACAGAATTTTTAATTTTATTCGTTAATAAACTATGATCATCCATTTTATTCTTAAATTAATTACTGCCCAATAAAGATTAATCTTTTGATAACACAATTTTAATTTCTTTTTCAGAGTTCAAGTGCATTCTGCTACTACCTAAGAAACTCATACCGCCTGCAAATGCTGGATCTGCATTACATTTCCGACAAAGAAAACTCACGAATGTTGCTCTTCTGAAACCAACATACGGATCGTCTGCTCACGTGAATCCCATCCAGTAAATTATTTCTTAGTTAATGAATCTGCTATGAGTGATTTTATTTTATTGGGATGAAGGTTCCTATTGGTAGTAAATAATATTGTTCTGACAATACAATATGGTTTCAATTTTGTCCAAAACGTACTTATCTATTTTAACTGGAATAGAAGCAGATGAAATTGATCTATTAAACTTTTTGGAAAAGTTGTTTTGCCTTTCACATATTTTTAGAAATGAAAACATTATAACATAAGAAATAACAACAATGCAATTTTAAACGAAAATTCTATCTGTTCTATATGCCTCATCAATTCCCAGATGATTTATCAATTCCTAAATATATATCCAATTTAATACACTAATGAAATCTACAATCAAAGTGTCATGGATTCACATAAAGAACAATTTACTAGTAAAATTAATAAATGTGCACTAAATTGTAATCTTTCATAACGGGATCAATATCATTTTCATTCAAGTTTAAAATACTTTTAAAATATTTAGCTCCACGATTGAATTATCAAATTGTATTTATCATAAGTTTTATTTTTTTTAATTTTTAATTATAATCAATCCAGAACATTTTGGTGTTTGGCTTTAAATTTTATAGAACATATTTTGATTTTGCATGTCTATTCAGTTATATATATTTATTTACATTTACTTTCTAAAATGACAGAAAAAAGGAGAACGCTGTTGATGGCATAACAGACGATGCAGCTTTGATTTTCTCTGTTCATATTAGTGATTTGAATGGATGGCTCCTGGTGGACTTGGAGTCGGAATATGTCATCCGCGCTGTCAGAATCTTTGCAAAATTGTCGTATGTCGGCAAACTATTTTCAACTGTGAGTTTAATCGTTTAATATGTAAATGAATCAATAACTGAAATTGTGCTAAAAAAATTTAAATTATGTCTTATTTTTGATGGAAAAATATTGTCTTTTTAAACAAAAACAAATTATGGCGATTAGCAAGATAAATATCAGCCTTTAATATTAAGATACGATAAAACTTCATGACTAAAAATATCTTGAAGGAAGTATAAATCTGAGTTTAAAATCTACGGGATACGAAAAAATCCGTGATATGAAAATAACTAGGATTACGAGTAAAATTTTAGATTTCAAAAATTCCAGAATTTCGAAATAAATAATAATAATACGGAAAAAATTAGTTAAAAATACCGAATAATCAACATAAAAAGTAATTTGTATTTTGCAACTGGTACCTAATACACTCAAGGGTAAATCGATTTTGGTGAAAATTATCATATATCTTTTTATTTCTGAAAACGAGTCTTTAGGTAGTGGGCTTTCATGTCCCAAATATTTGTGATGGTACAACAACTTGAGGGTCAAAATTCATTCCAAAGGGTCAAAGGGTCAAAATTCCAAAGGGTCAAAATTCATGATTTATAGACTTTTTTATTTTTGGACTGATCGTTCTGAAATTTGTATGGCTTATGTAACTTCGCAAAAAATAACACAGTTTATTCGTGTAACTTTTTCGATTTGGCTTTAATTTTCGAAAAAGTATGTATTTTTAAATTTTTACAATTTTTTTTACAAATTTCAAAAGACTAGAAGTGTATAAAAAAAACTGAGACAGTTTTAAAATCCTTGAAATATTTCGAACAAATCTGTCAAGGGTTTTTAAAATTTCTTTCCTGTTATTTTTTATTAGAATTATTTGATTAATGACAATTATTTTTTTAACCGTGATAACGGTTAAAAATTTTTAAAAAAGCCCTTCATTTATTTGTTAGGAATGTACCAAGGATTCTAAAACCGTCTTTGGTCTTTTTGTAGCTTGAAAACTCATTGATTTCTCGTCTTTTTTAGTTTGAAAATACACAATTTTCAGGAGACTCAAAAACATGAAATAATAAAGTAAAGTATCAATTTTGTCACTATAGATAAATTATGGATGCTGTTTTCATGTTATTTTGTAATTTATATGTGATATAAATGCATATTTTTCATAGTTTACCTGTGAATTACCTATAATTCCATCATAAATTTCATAAATGCCATCAAGATAAAGGACAGTCATCTCACTTTTCGAAAAAAACTTTTTTTATTTTTTTATTGATCTTTCTGAAATTTCTACCATATATATAACTTTGCAAATGAAACGCAATTTATTTGTGTAACTTTTTCCATCTTGGCTTTGGTTTCGAAAAAAATGTAGTTTCACAATTTCCAATTTTTTTTATAAATTTCAAAAGACGAAAAGTGCTAGAAGGAAACCGAAGACAGTTTTAAAATCCTTGGAACAGTTCAAACAAATCTACAAGGGGATTTTTAATTTTTTATCACCATTTTTTGATGACTAACTAAAATTTCCAAAAAAAAATGAAAAAGCTCTCGGTGGATTTGTTAGAAATGTTCCAAGGATTCCTCAAAACTGTCTTTGGTATTCTTGTAACGTGGAACACAACCCTATATTTTTTATCACAGTTCGAAATCGAAAATTTTTTTGAAAATTTTATTTACTTTTCAAAAAATGCTAATACAAATAACAGGAAGGGAATTTGAATAACTCCTCTATAGATTTGTTAGAAATGTTCCAATGATTCCAAAACTGTCTTAGTTTTTATTTTAGCATATGTACACTCATACACTTCTCGTCTTTCAAAATTTGTTTGAAAAAATTATTGAAAAACTACATTTTTTATAAAAAAATAACTGGGATTTAGAGAAAAAATATAGATTTCAAAAATTCCGGAATTTCAAAAAAAAATTAAGAATACGGAAAAAGTTTATTTAGAAATAGCGAATAATCAACAAAAAATGTAATTTGAAATTTGTAACTGGAAATACTCTTGAGATATCTTGATAACCGAAAAACAGAAAAAGAACATATCTGGATTACAAACAAACCGAAATATTTAAAAAAATCAGGATAGCGAAAAGATAAGAATATTTTTCAAGAATCCATATTATTTTTAAAATATCCAATAAATTTATAGTCCAACCGTTTTTAACAGGTAACTCAATATACCAATTATTAGTAAATATATTTTGATACACAACTCAAGCTGAAAATTTTTGCATAACAATTTACATCATATATTATTTCAGTATCTTTTTCAAACATAAATTTTTATCGAACATAAATACCATCTGTTATTTAATGGATAATGTAGTAATTAGTTAATCAATAGATCTCTTCCATTGAGTTTCAAATAATTTGATAACGTTTCCAATTATTATTTCAGATCTATTCCGGTAACAGTTTGATTTTGGATGGTGACTTCTCATCATACACACCTCTGTTCAGCATCGAGACATCCCGTCAGACCGTCAATTCTCACTATGTCGTCAGTTTGGTCAACACAAAACCCTTCCGCTACGTCGCCGTGAAGAGAGATATCGTAGACTACCTCTTACAGCTGACAGAGTTAGAAGTTTATGCTTGAATGAGAGCCGAAGAAAATAAACCTGATACGTCTACAAATCTGCAAATGAACTGAACAGAAACTAAACTGTTGAAAATAAATTCAAATTCTAAATTGATTAAATCATATATGAGAATATATCAATTGGAGCTATCAATTTGAAATATATATTGGAACTGTCTATTCAATCTATCTATTGAAAATATCAATTAAACTATCTTTTGGAGTTATATATTAAAATTGCCAATTAGAACCTATAAATTTGACCTCTTTGTTGGAATTATCTAATGATTTTGTTCGGCCTTTCTTGGCCTAGCCCCGTCTGAACTGGTATATCCCAATAACATCATCTACTCTGTGTTATTATATCTGTGCTTAAATTAATAATAATACATATACCTTTCAAGTTTAATATATGAAAGAGTTTATCCGATCGTTTCAGGACAATATCTCAAAGAAAAAAAGGCTAAAACGCATCACTTGAAAGGGGACATATGGATAATCTTCCCTTCAGTCATATATTCAAATTGAAGAAAAAAATATTAAACCCTAAGTTCGAATCTTAATATGACTTTGATATCCATATCAGACCAAGTAAAGAAAACGGACCAGAAACAGACCAAGTAAAGTTAAGGACCAGAAATGAAGCTGGTAAAGATAGCGGACCAAAAAATTAAGCAAGTAAACTTAACAGACGAGAATACTTTAATTTAGTTTTAATGAATATTTTCTTCAGTATTTTACAAATATATAACCTTATAAAAGATAATATTAATTATTATACATTAATTTTGCATATTTTATTAATTGAAAGAAAAGAGGAAAAACAACAGATATATTCCATTATTTTTAATAGATATAAATAAATAAAAAAGGAAAAGTCATGTTTAAAATCGATTTAGAAATTAATAATACTTTTTCATGATAACTGGTCCGCCTGGACCAGTCCCTAGGTCACTAGGGTTAATAGCGGAAGAGGGTTAAAATGATGCAAGGAACATTAATTTCATCCTGAATTAACCCTGAAATATATATTACTTTTAAAATGCATTATGTTTAATAATCAATAATGTTGTTTTCAATTATCTGCACTAGAGACGTATCATTATTTTCAGTAGCATTATTACTATTATGATAATAGTAACTAATTTAAGTTACTTGTAATTGTCCTAGATTTAGAATAAATTATGTTCGATATTTGCACAGCGTAAAGGGAACACAACCGTAAGTTACCACCTAATTTTGAAATATAAATTTTAATCATGGTTTAAAATCATTCATGTATCACTTAGGATAATTTAAGGTATATTATATAAGTTAAAGGTTGAATATTTAACAAACTAATTTTAATTTTTCAAATGTTTATATTTTAATTGACTTTCACAACAATATAAGATCTTATGAGCAAATGTGTGAATCGTATAGAAAATATGAAGGATAAGAAATATATGTAATATGAAGGACAAGGATAAAAATGAACCAATTTAACATATCAATGTAAACAACAATCACAATGAAAACTGAGTTTATTCTATAATTTATATTTTAGTTAGGATTCTTTGTAACCATCCTCAAATCACTATCGGTTCTAGGACCTTCCGTTACTGGACGTTTCGTACCCGGAAATTTCGTTACCGGACATTTCGTTACCGGACATTTCGTTACCGGACCTTTCGTTACTTGGACGTTTCGTTAATAGGACCTTTCGTTAATAGGACGTTTCGTAACCAGATTTTTGTTTATCTATTAGAACTCTCTATTGGAACTATCTATTAGAACTATCTATTAGAACTATCTATTGGAACTATCTATTGGAACTATCTATTGGAACTATCTATTGGAACTATCCATTAGAACTATCTATTGGAACTATCTATTAGAACTATCTATTAGAACTATCTATTGGAACTATCTATTGGAACTATCTATTGGAACTATCTATTGGAACTATCCATTAGAACTATCTATTGGAACTATCTATTAGAACTATCTATTAGAACTATCTATTGGAACTATCTATTGGAACTATCTATTGGAACTATCTATTGGAACTATCCATTAGAACTATCTATTGGAACTATCTATTAGAACTATCTATTGGAACTATCTATTAGAACTATCTATTGGAACTATCTATTGGAACTATCTATTGGAACTATCCATTAGAACTATCTATTGGAACTATTTTTTGGAACTATCTATTAGAACTATCTATTAGAACTATCTATTGGAACTATCTATTGGAACTATCTATTGAAACTATCTATTAGAACTATCTATTGGAACTATCTATTGGAACTATCCATTGGAACTATCTATTGAAACTATCTATTAGAACTCTCTATTGGAACTATCTATTAGAACTATCTATTGGAACTATCTATTGATTCTTTAGAATGAATGCTTTATACCATTCATATCTTATAAAAATCATTTCCGTTTGAACCTATTAACATACAAGTCAGTAACAATTATTATGCACACTTTCAATTTAAAGACAAAATGGTCAATAATTCACATCATTCTATGAGTAAACAATTTTATTTGCAACCATCTAACATTATTCTATTGTCTAAATTAAAATGCTTGCATATAATAGCCACTCTCTTACTTTCCTTTCAATATCTCAATATTGTTAATAAACAGAATTTTTTTCTTTTTCTGGTTTCCATTGGCCAACTCGGTGCGAGATTTATGTGTCACCGGCATATACAGTATGAGCCACAAAAATGTTTCCGATTTTTCAAATACTTGCAAATCGTTAACCAATGGACGAAAAAACTGTAACTTCATCTCTTTTTCTCCGCCTCTTCTTTTACTATTAACTGGTAAAAACATTTTTGAACTGATGGACATAGTTTAAGAACAGGTAAGCGAAGAGTGAGGGTGACTATTTTTGCCATTGCCCGAAGGTCATTCTTAGAGCTAACTCTGTGATTTTACTTACTAAATGGCAGTGAATAAAGAAGGAAAAAAATATAGTGGCAGACATTTTAATACAGGGTGCTTACACTTCTTTCTTAGAAACCATTTAGAAATAGAACAACTTCAGTGACATTTTGATCTCATTGAAGTTTTCACTCTTAATATTCTTCCTTCGCTAGTTCATTGCATGGTTAAGGCCCGATTCACACTTGCATTTTTAACACCGCAGAAAAAAGCTCTTCTTAAAATGTGTTTACACTTGTGGCTTTTCTATCTATGATGGAAAATCACATTAAATTTTTATTTAAACGATAAAAAACGAATGTGTGAACACATTTTAAGAAGAGTTTTTTTTTTCCGCGCTGTTAATAATGCAGGTGTTTATCGGGCCTTAACCATGCAATGAACAAGCGAAGAACGAATATTCGGAGTGAAAACTTCAATGAGATCAAAACGTAACTGAAGTTGTTCTATTTCTAAATGGTTTCTAAGGAAGAAGTGTAAACGCCCTGTATTAAAATGTCTGCCACTATATTTTTTTCCTTCTTTATTCACTGCCTTTTAGTAAGTAAAATCACAGAGTTAGCTCTACGAATAACCTTTGCGCAATGACAAAAAATAATCACCCTCACTCTTTGCTTACCTGTTCTTCAGTTAAAAATGATTTTCAACAGTTAATAGTACAAAAATAGGCGAAGAAAAAGAGACCAAAATACAGTTTTTTCGTACATTGGTTAACGATTTATAAGTATTTGAAATAGAGGCAACATTTTTGTGGCCCATACTGTACATCATTTATACATAGGAATAATTTATATTATATACTTTTTCACTATCGAACCATATTGTGAGGGAGTCTTACACTCGAACGCTAGCCTAACCTTATACATTTAAAATATTGTACAGTTATTTTTACTGTTAAACACAAATCACGTGGCGAATGGTTGTTCCTGGATAATTGGTCGATTATCTTTTTTCTGTGTCATTGGAACGCTATGGATAAGATTTCATAATTTAGCTCTTCTCATAGTTATGTTTTTAGAAAAGTTTATAAATTTTATTACTCTATATAGTCAATAGTTTATTGAATTTTTATTTCATTTACGGTGTTCCAATGCGCAATATTTCCCGGTCATCATTGTTCAAATATTGACAATATTGTACTAATTTGTGAGGAATACTTCTCCAAGAAACTTTATTATATGTCCAATGATAGTAAACTAAAATACATGCCGAGTCGTGAGCAGATACTTGGTCGATGAACTCTTGTACGAACGGACATTTGACCGAAAGACAATTGGCCGAAAGTTGATTTTGCGTAAATCTGGTCGAACGGACATGTGTATCCCAATATTACGAACTGTTGCTACGGTCAAATAGAAAAATAATATTTCCGTGGAATTGCAAGTTATTTTATAAAAAGGAAAATTAATTTTAGTATGTACATAATGTGTATCCATATTACAAACTGTAAGCATCTATTGCTCATTTTTTTCATAATCATGGATTTCAACGCAAATAGAAGGGGTGTAAAGAAACTTCTCTTCATACTTTTCAATTTTTATCATTGGTTATTATGTATCACTTAAATTTTTTATTTAAATTATATTGAATAATATTTTTGGTTTGAAATGACAAATATTTCGGCCAATTGTCCGTTCAGACAATTGTCCGTTAAGCCAAATGTCTTCGACCAAATATACGTTCAGCTAGAAAGTAAAGTTTGTCGCCCACCTGATCAGAAACGACTAATCGGAACGGACACGAAGCATCAGACAAAAATCTAACCCATACATTTGAACGTGCTAACGCCCACCTGCTCGGATCGGAAACGAAACGACGCGTCGGATCGGAACGGAAACGACGCGGATATGTTTGAAAGAATATATTTCTGATAGTTCTGATGCGTCCGAGAGATTGCGCATGCGCAGAACGGTGTATGGAGAGACTGGGATGGAGATGGAAGATTGGAAGAGCTGTGAATATCCTACTGCGTGATGAATACGTTGATATTAATACATAATCAATTAGTTTTATTCAATTAACTTTAATGATTATAAATCAGATCACGAGAAGTTATTGAAATAACTAAGAAGAATAACATTTTATTTACATGAATTGTATTTACATGAATTGTATTTACATAAATTTCATTTACATACATTTCATTTACATACATTTCATTTACATACATTTCATTTACATACATTTCATTTACATACATTTCATTTACATACACTTCATTTACATACACTTCATTTACATACATTTCATTTACATACATTTCATTTACATACATTTTATTTGCATACATTTTATTTGCATACATTTTATTTATATAAATTTTACTTGCATACATTTATTTATACATGATTTTTTATATACATTTTTTTATATGTTTCTAACTAATATTTTTTAAATAATTATTTTTCGCTTTTATATTTCCAACACATTTTTTTAATATATATTGTTTTCAACATATATTTTTTTGTATTTTGTGGGGGAAAAAACATTAATTTTAATGGGGAAGTACACTTGTATGATAATAAATTAGAGAGATTCGAACTGAAAATTAAAAACAACAACGATACTACCGAATTTTTTTTATCAAATACCTATCGTATAAAATAGTTGTCATGATCGATAAATTTTAACTTTTAATTGTTATATTCTTATAAGTATTGTGATGTCGGCTGTCGGCATCGTTTCTCTTCCGAAGTCATCTGAACTGGTGTGCGTACGAACGTCATGTCGTGTCCGTTCCGAGGCTTCGTGAGCTTCCGCGTCGTTTCCGATCATACATTTGTTTATACATAATTTTTATATACATTTTTTATACGTTTCTTATATAATTTTTCAAATACAAATTTTTTCGCTTATATTTTTTCTGCGTATATTTTTACGTAAGTTGATTTCAACATATATTTTCGAACTGAAAATTAAAAAAACGAAGATGCTACCGAATTTTTTCTATCAAATACGTATCGTATAAAATAGTTGTAATGATCGATAAATTTTAACTTTTAATTGTTATATTCTTATAACTATTGTGATGTCGGCATCGTTTTCTTTCCGAAGACATCTGAACTGGTGTGCGTACGAACGTCGTGTCGTAACCGTTCTGAGACTTCGTAAGCTTCCGCTTCGTTTCCGATCCGATCAGGTGGGCGACAAGCTTAACACGTTGAGATTGGGATGGAGGGAGAGGTTTGTGGGTGGGAGAGTGGAGTGTCCGTTGTGTGGGTTGGAGGAGGAAGACTTGGAGCACTTTCTGGCCGGGTGTGAGAGGCTGCTGGCTGAGGGGGGTGAGGGAGGGCTATGGTGTCGGAGGTGTGAGGGATGCTCTGGGGTTTGGGGGATAGAGGTGGGGGTTGTAGGCAAAAAGAAGAAAAATGTTGGTGGATCAGCCAAATTACTGGAAATTTATGGTGGATTTTTTCAACTTTTTCAAAAAGTCAGTGGAATTTTGTGCACCAAATACAGACTGGCTTCAGTTAATAATCCTGGGTCTGAGGAAAACTTATCAGACTGGGAGGGTTTGAAATAATTGTCACAAACAAGTTTGGACATGCTTTATTACCTGGCCAGACTGCAAGTCTGCAGAATATGGAACATTTTTCCAAGACTCTGCAGGAGTTTTTGATTGAATTTCAGAAATTGGAGATCTCTGCGGGGGATCATGAATTAATTCCTATGTGACCATTAATTTGAGCCGGAGATTCTGAATCTGCTGCTGGGAGTCTGTCAGAGCCAGAC